>CALYMT010000011.1:0-24411 GCA_944547425.1 Eupithecia centaureata | reverse complement strand
GAACAGTAAAAGGTCGATGACATTTGATACAATAATTTGCGGGTACACCATTGAAACCACATAGGTACCTAATCTTTTCACTTTTTATTACTTTGGTAAACTAAGGTTATGGCTTGTACATAGACCCTATCTTACGGCTATTCTGTGGAATTAATCAGTATTCTATGCTAATCAACGTCGCAGAATCGGTTTGGTGCGACGACGTCTATAGTACATATGTATTGGTAACTAGATGCGCCCCGCGGCTTCGCCCGCGAATATGAACTTTATACCATAGCAATAAAGCTCAAATTGACTACGTTTTAGTTACAAATCATTTGTATGGGAAAAAGAAAAGGGCTATTTTTAGGGTTTTTCCAGCAATAATTCTAATTTTTCTCGCCGTAAAAACCATCCTTGAACTTCAACGAACATTTTAAAAAAAGATTTGGCCAAATTGGTCCAGGCGTTGTTGAGTTATGCGCTTACCAACACATTTTGCGATTCATTTTTATATTATAGACTAGTTTTTTGCGTGCTGCGCGGGCTGCGAGCAGCCCGCGTCGGTTATGTAGACTGTTTATTTTGCAATTTTATTCCCCTTATCGTAACCTACACCCTCGTTTTGCTCGAAATCGATACCCATGTCGGAAATCTGCGATGAAAAAATGTCAGCCATCTTGGATTTCAAAATGGACGTCTTTATCGTTATTATCGGGTTGAAGATACTCGAAAACGATACCCATATGAGGGGTGTGCGGTCACACCGCGCGGCTCGCTACGCTCGCCTTGCAGTGTGACATGAAGCGCGGCTCGCTTCGCTCGCCTTGCTGGGTCTCAGGAGTCGCATTGCGGTTCGCTTCGCTCACCGCAATACGACTCCACCCGTGCTACCACACTGCGCGGCTCGCTGCGCTCGCCTTGCAGTGTGACACGGAGCGCGGCTCGCTTCGCTCGCCTTGCTGGGTGTCAGACGTCGCATTGCGGTTCGCTTCGCTCACCGCAATACGACTCCACCCGAACTACCACACTACGCGGCTCGCTACGCTCGCCTTGCAGTGTGTCAAGAAGCGCGGCTCGCTTCGCTCGCCTTGCTGGGTCGCGGTCGTCGCATTGCGGTTCGCTTCGCTCACCGCAATACGACTCCACACTGCGCGGCTCGCTTCGCTCGCCTTGCAGTGTCGGATCGCGGCTCGCTTCGCTCGCCGCTCCCGCCGACATCATATTCGAAATCCTCACCCCCGAGTTAGTCGAAAACGATACCCATATCGATTTTTTTGGTGGGGAGGGGGTTCAGGGGGGGCAGCGGCGGGGGGTCACAGCACGGCTCGCTTCGCTCGCCGTGCTGCGACTCCCCCTCCGCTGCCCCTCCGGGAGCCCCCGTAGTCGCATCGCGGCTCGCTTCGCTCGCCGCGATGCTCCCAGGGGGCGGGGGGGTTCGTGGGGGGGAACGCAGCACGGCTCGCTTCGCTCGCCGTGCTGGTTCCCGGTGTCGCATCTCGGCTCGCTTCGCTCGCCTCGATGCTCCACCCTAAAAAAAAGGTCAAAATTTTGCCAAAATACGGTTTTTTTTAAAAAAAGGGGGTCTGGGGGTGCAAAGGAGTCAAACTTTTTTTGGCTTCCCCAACTATTCAACCTTCTCTAAGCGACTGTGAAAAGATTTTTTTTCCATCGCGAGCCGTTCGGGAGATACGAAAGGGGGTTCAAAAAGGGGTCATGGGGGGGGGTCAATTTTTTTTTTCTTCCGATTAAAGACTAAACCCTCTATACGATGCCGTCATCCAAAACCCTCTATCGCTCCTCCATCCGGGAGCAATTCAAAAGCGGGGGATCTCGGGGGGTGTTGGGGGTCAAAAAAATTTCACCCCCCACAACGATTTCTAACCCTCCATACGACCCCACAAAAAAATCTGACCCACCCCCCTACACGGCCGAAGAACCCCCGGGGGGTCATAGAGGGGGTTCGAAATTTAAAAAAGTTGGAATTTTCCCAGACTCACCCCCACCTCCCCTACACATTTCCGTAAAAAAAACCATACCTCCCCATCCACCAACAGGGAGAACAATTATGTCAGTGAGTCAGTCAGTGGTTATCGAGCTTTATATATATAAACTAGATTTTTAGGCGTGCGCGAGCTGCAAGCAGCTCGCGTCGGTTGTGTAGACTGTTTATTTTGCAATTTTATTCCCCTTATCGTAACCTACACCCTCGTTTTGCTCGAAATCGATACCCATGTCGGAAATCTGCGATGAAAAAATGTCAGCCATCTTGGATTTCAAAATGGACGTCTTTATCGTAATTATCGGGTTGGAGTTATTCGAAAACGATACCCATATGAGGGGTGTGCGGTCACACTGCGCGGCTCGCTACGCTCGCCTTGCGGTGTGACACGAAGCGCGGCTCGCTTCGCTCGCCTTGCTGGGTTTCAGGAGTCGCATTGCGGTTCGCTTCGCTCACCGCAATACGACTCCACCCGTGCTACCACAGTGCGCGGCTCGCTACGCTCGCCTTGCAGTGTGACACAAAGCGCGGCTCGCTTCGCTCGCCTTGCTGGGTTTCACACGTCGCATTGCGGTTCGCTTCGCTCACCGCAATACGACTCCGCTCATGCTACCACAGTGGGACAAGAAGCGCGGCTCGCTTCGCTCGCCTTGCTGGGTTTCAGTCGTCGCATTGCGGTTCGCTTCGCTCACCGCAATACGACTCTACCCGTGCGTTCACACTGCGCGGCTCGCTACGCTCGCCTTGCAGTGTGAAACGAAGCGCGGCTCGCTTCGCTCGCCTTGCTGGATACGACTCTACCCATGCGGTCACACTGCGCGGCTCGCTACGCTCGCCTTGCAGTGTGACTCGAAGCGCGGCTCGCTTCGCTCGCCTTGCTGGGTCGGATCGCGGCTCGCTTCGCTCGCCGCTCCCCACCGACATCATATTCGAAATCCTCACCCCCGAGTTAGTCGAAAACGATACCCATATCAATTTTTTTGGTAGGGGGGGGTTCAGGGGGGCAACGCTGGGGGTCACAGCATGGCTCGCTTCGCTCGCCGTGCTGCGACTCCCCCTCCGCTGCCCCTCCTCAAGCCCCCGTGGTCGCATCGCGGCTCGCTTCGCTCGCCGCGATGCTCCCAGGGGGGAGGGGGGTCGTGGGGGTCGTCGGGGGGAACGCAGCACGGCTCGCTTCGCTCGCCGTGCTGGTTCCCGGTGTCGCATCTTGGCTCGCTTCGCTCGCCTCGATGCTCCACCCCAAAAAAAATACCCTAAAAATGGGTCAAAAAACGGTTTTTTTAAAAAAAAGGGGGTCTGGGGGTTCAAAAGGGTCAAACTTTTTTTGGCTTCCGCAACTATTCGTCCTCCTCTACGCGACTGCGAAAAGATTTTTTTTCCATCGCGAGCCGTTCGGGAGATACGAAAGGGGGTTCAAAAAGGGGTCATGGGGGGGGGTCAATTTTTTTTTTCTTCCGATTAAAGACTAAACCCTCTATACGATCCCGCCATCCGAAATCCTCCATCGCTCCTTCGTCCGGGAGCAATTCAAAAGCGGGGGGTCTCGGGGGGTGTTGGGGGTCAAAAAAATTTCACCCCCAACAATGGTTTCTAACCCTCTACACGACCCCACAAAAAAATCTGACCCACCCCCCTACACGGCCGAAGAACCCCCGGGGGGTCCAAGAGGGGGTTCGAAATTTAAAAATGTCGGAATTTTCCCATACTCACCCCCACCTCCCCTACACATTTCCGTAAAAAAAACCATACCTCCCCATCCACCAACAGGGAGAACAATTATGTCAGTGAGTCAGTCAGTGGTTGTCGAGCTTTATATATATAAAAAAAACTAGTTTTTTTGGGTGCGGGCTCGCTTCGCGAGCCCCCCTCCTACCTCCCACCGCAAAAATTTTCATTCCATCTATCACCGTCTCTGAGAAAAATCGACCTTTGCGTTTGCCCCCTTTTGAGGGGGAAGGAGGGGGAAATCTCGAAAAGTTGGAATTTTCCCATACTCACCCCCACCTCCCCTACACATTTCCGTAAAAAAAACCATACCTCCCCATCCACCAACAGGGAGAACAATTATGTCAATGAGTGAGTCAGTGAGTGGTAATCCACCTTTATATAAGTAAATAACGGTATGAATTTTTTTTCACAATAGAGACGGCTTTCGCTTGCATCATCGCTGTTAAATTAAACCTTATAAGGTTTCTATTGGGTTTAAATCTGCAGATCGTGCTTACCAGGGAATGACTACTATATCGCTGCTAATACTTGGTAGCATACCGTCATACAAAATAGACAGATTATTAGTTGTATTTGCGCTTGAAGGAAGTAGAAGGAGCTTGCCTACTCCATCATTTATTTATCTCTGCTCAGAAAAAACGAGATTTCTTGTGTTGTAGCCAGTTTTATGTATTCGGCAGCAATAATTGCTGTTCTTCAACGGTTCAGATCTTGGCATTATAAAATGCAATCAGGGCCTCGCGGTTCACCCGCGTTATTCCCGTTCCTGTGGGAATTCCGGAATAAAATATATTTTATTTGGCCTATGTGATATTCCATATTATAATCTATCTCTGTGCCAAATTTCATCCATATCCGTTAAGTAGTTTTTCACACGTCCATCCATCCATCCACACTTACAAACTTTCCCATTTATAATATTAGTAGGATCTAGCAACCTTTGTACAAGCGGATTTTTTATAGGTAATGATTTGGTACTACCACGTATCATTATCGTTGTCAATAGTCGTCAGATCTCGAGTTCTCCAACAGATCCCCATCCGTCTGTTAATGTCTGTGAAAATTCCTAGAAGCGAGAGTCTCATTCCTCAAAGACCCGCGAAGTAATTATTCCCTTTCACTTTGCTTGGTCAGGCAGGGATGCAAGTTGTGTGGTTTCATAATGCATTCCATTTGGATTTCTTGCCAGTAGCTTGTAGCTTATTTAGGCTAGCTATAAGGGTTTTTTTTCATTCTGTGTACCTTCATAACTTAGCTTTACGTAAGGAACTTCTATTATGGAACATCTATTATCCTCATATCATAGTTCATAGCAGGTAAAGGGTTCGGTTATTTCAGCGAAAACAGAAGTGGAAGAGTTATTATGGATTCAATACTTTTGGCAAGAAGCCCTGCAGAGACTGTCGAAAACTAGAGTCGAGAACTAGACTGTTTATATTTACGTATTATTATTAAATGTTTTCATATTAGTAGTAATCATTTACATGTATCTATAAGTAAATTTTGTAACTAATTTTATGATTGATTTTGCATGATAATGTTTGACATGGTTGAATTTTTTATTGTTTTTTTTTTTAATTTTCTCATGTCGTCGTCGCCTGGAAAGTCGAGTTTGGTAGGTAATAAAAGAAAAAAATTACCTGAAAATTTATGAAAAACTATATGAAATTAACCACCATAAATCAAAGTGATTCAGGATAAAAATTAAGTTTAATTTATAGACACTTATAGCTCTGCTTAGCTTGGGGCTTTATGATGTTGTGTGGATTATCCAGCATTACTAATATTAAATAAAGAGAAATAATAATTCCGGCCACAGAATTTTTTTTTGGCCACGTGGCCAAACTTCTCATTTAAGGTGATTTCTGGTCCAGGACTAAGCATAGCTCCGCTATTAGATGGCGCTGATTTTCTATGTTGAAGTTTTTCACTATTTTCTTATTAAATTGTGCATAATTGTTTAATTGTAATATATTTGCCGCAAATGGGATGTTGTTTTTTATGTACCAAGCAATTTTTCAAGTGTTGAAAGCATCTATGGAGCTTGTATTTGGGAAGAGCAAAAAAAGATTTTGCCTGTGTGAGTGATCGGCCGCTACGAGTCACTCACACAAAAAAGATCTTGCCCGTGTGAGTGATCGGCCGCTACGAGTCACTCACACAGGCAAACCCTATAAATTCAGTGGAACTAAAATAACTACTGTTCGAAAAATAACAGAGATAATTGGAGACGCCTTAGGACTAAATATTTTTCGGACCAATATTTCCGTTTTCGGGACATTACTAAATAACATCTAAAATTAATTCAATAAAACCACTAGTTAACGAACTAATTTTCGACTCTTGTTTTTTTTAAGAATAAAAACAGGCTCTATTTACATTTAAAAAAAAATTTGAGGTAATTTTCTTTTATCGTTTTGAACAATTTAAGTAAAAAGGCGCAGAGGGTAATGTTATTTACAAACTAGCTTATTAGCTAAAGAATATCTTACAAATCATAGGTAAAAAAAAATACTTTTCATGTTATTTATTAATTTCGTTAAATCATTGGAATTGACAAATAAATTGAATACGTTCACAATAACAATCATTAATTTTAAATGTACTCACTGTGAAAGTTGTTCCAATTTTATAATAAAATTACATTAAAATTATTAGCGTAAGGAAGTCTCCACTTTTTTTGACTCTGTTCTTTGTGTACTTAGGTATTTTAGCTCCGATTTTACGACCACTTATAAAAGATTAAAAGTAATACAAATTTTCACAGTATTTCAATAACTCACTTTGGACTAGCGGTTTGAACAGTCGGGTGGGTGCGACGATGTATAGTCGTACCTGGGTTCGAAACCACCGAAAATTTAATTTACTTTTTGCTTTTTGAAAATAAAATATCCACAAAATTTTGATACATCCCGTTAGTACGGGCTCGAATCCCTTCAACACTACCAAAAGTTTTGATTTTTATCATTTTTATTCTTTATATTTTGAACAATGTCATAGACCTAGTACAAACAAATTCATATTTGTCATAAATTACTTATTGTAAGCCTTCTTAAGTCTATTTGATTGTTATATAAAACTTTGGTAGACTGTTCTGCGTAGGTACATCCCACAAAGGGTCCTGACCTCGTTTCTAACGGTATGACAAAAATAAAAAGAAACAATTATGTACTATCAACACCAACTGATTTTTATTTTATTTTAGCTCTTACGCCAGCTTAGTTCAGGCATTTTTACAAATCGCTCATTGAATGCAAAACGGCCACATTTCAAAAATTTAGAAAATGGTTTTATTTCTGATAAAGTATATTTTCTTTTGAGAACATTTCATAAAGCTAGTTTAATTTAAATATTTATTTCTTTTTATTGGGATAATTATCTTAACTTTGCTTCAAAATTTTAATGCAAAATGGGCTTTTGTAGTTTTTATCAAGTTGGGTGATAGCTATAACAGCGACCATTATTTTAAAAAATAGAGCAAAAAATTACGAAAACAATGATGTTTTAATATTAAAAAAGAAAAACTTTAACTTTTCAAAAAAATCATGTTCAAAAATTTGTTTTGGCTCTCTGTAAAAAGTTACGATTAGTCCAATAAAAAAAATATATATATAATTCCGGACAGTCCACACAGCATCATCTAGCCCCAAGGTGAGCAAAGCTCGTATTATGGGTACTAGTTGACTGATAAACTTAATACAATACATTACATAGATGGATATTTTTTTTATAAATACATAGAAAACACCCAGACCAACGGAACAATTTCATGTTCAATTTCTGTAGATCGTACACAATTTTTTCCGACACGGGAATCGAACCCACAACCGGTCGCAGGCGGACCTTCGCCCACTGCGCCACATCGGTTGTCGCTGATGAATGATCGAAATGCTTTGCATACAATCTGACACGTCTGATGCTGGGGCCACACTACCGTGATATGCCGATAATTATTTTAATTATAACTTATACAACACCTAGGTGTAACCACGATTTATGGCCATAATTTTACAATGCCAATCAATATGGCAAATGGCGGTAGACAATAGCTCTGGCGGCGGTCTTTTTTCGCACATCAAAGAAGATTACCGCAGTAATTGTAGTATTCTGAGTATTAAACGTCACGGGCGTGTCGGATGCACTAGCTAGCGCAGCCATTCGCCTTGCGGCGGTGCGGACGACAGACGCGTGTCTATAATTAATATCTGTGTTTTATTGGCATTTGATCTTAACCTGGTACAAGTGGCGACCCTGCCAGTGACTAAAAAATAAGAGGTAAGTGCCAATAATTCCAAATAAGCAATTGGTAAATCAACTGACGGCCTAATCTGAGTTGCAAACAAATGCTGGTAAATAATCGCATCGTAGTAATGATTACATGCTCGATGATTCGCCTACTTTGATAAACTGTAAACCCTGTGCCTACATAAATACCATAGTTGATAAACAACAAATACATTATTCGCCGTGCCATTTTGGCGAAAGTTATAACTACCCTCAAATAGGTTAGAAAGATACAAAATTACTTTGTTACCAAATTTGAGTAGGTCTAACGAAAAGATGATCACCTACCTACATTGTTAAAAAGAAAAAGTTCTGGAATGCTAATATCAGTACCTAAGTAATTAAGTTTAAATGTAGTTAGTTATGCTTTCTGAGGTGCTGAGGACTTCCCCAAGTATAAATATTGCAAATCTGTTTGTGACTCAGTTGGGTGACGGAAGTTGGTTGGTACCTAAAAACCCACAATGATAAGATCTGACAAGAGGTAGTTCTAACGAACGGTACCTAAAAAACCCACAAAGATATGATCTGACAAGAGGTAGTTCTAATGAACGGTACCTAAAAAACCTATTATGATAAGATCTGATAACAGGTAGTTCAAACGAACGGTACCTACTAATAAATATTTGCATATCAGACAGATATAGTAGAGGAACATAAAGATTTTCACCAAAAAAAAAAAAATTATTTATGGTACCTAGTAAGTATAAGTTCGATAAAATTGAACGGATCCAAAATTTATTGACCGTTCTAGCAATCAAATACATGTTTGCTTACAGTATCGAATTAGTTTAAAAAGTACATTAGGTACTAAGTAAACATAATAAACATTCTCTTTATGTGAATGGATACATAATATATGTTATTCTCTGAGAAATAATGTAATTAACGACAAGTTGACAAGTAAACAGATTGGATCTGAGACTTGTACTTATAAATTGTTTATTTGAGAAGAAAAAAGCTCATAATATTTAGATATCAATAGATTTTTAGAATAGAGTAAACAAAGCTAGTTCCAATAGTTTGTATATTTATTAAGTTTTTGAAATGCATTAAAATATAATACTTGAACTATTTAAAAAATCTAATTTAAATTACAAAGAAATTAAAAGTTCCATGGCAGTTTAGTCTGTTTTGATCAAATTAGTACTAAATAATGGTAAATGATAAAATGTGGTTAGTTATCGAAATAGCTAACAGGTGGTAAATAGATGTTATACTTTATAAGCAAAGATAATTATAATTAAGGGGAAGAAATAAACTTGAACAATTAGATCGGTTGGGCCGGCTGCAGATTGTTACGAACAATCTAGAGGTAGTTCAACTGATCCGTAATCGATACCAATCGGATGAGTCCCCAAGACGTATTGCTCTGCTGCATGGCAGGCTACATTAAGAGGTAGTTTTGGTGTAAATCGAAACGGTACCTACCAAAATATTTGTCATTGGCACAGATAGTGTACAATTTTCAAGATTAAAAAACAAAAAATGGATTTCCAAGATCAAAAGTATTAAGAGGTAGTTTCGGTGAAAATCGAAACGGTACCTACCAACAAAACATTATAATTAGTACAGATAGTACAAAAATGGTACAAGTATCAACATTAATGAAATTCTTGAATTGTCAAAGTAGTTAAGTAATCTAACGAGATTAAGAGGTAGTTTCGGTAAAATCGAAACGGTACCTTCCCACCAAAAATAATTGTTATCATTATTTTAATATAATAATAATTGTTATCAGTACAGATGGTACAAAAATGGTACAATTGTCAACATTAATAAAATCCTTGGATTGCCAAGAACTAAACTATAGGTTAAGAGGTAGTTTCGTTGAAAACCGAAACGGTACCTACCAAAAAAAAATGTAATTAGTACAGATTGTACCAAAATAGTACAAGTGTCAACATTAATAAAATCTTTGGATTGCCAAGAACAAGAGGTAGATTCGATAAAAACGGTCGAAACGGTATCTATCTCCCAAAAATAAATGTCATTGGTACATGTAGTACAAATATGGTCACAAGTATAACATCAATTAAATCTTTGGATTGTGCCAAGAAAATGAAGACCCTTAAAGGTTATTGTTTTATTTAATGCAACAGACATACAACACCTCTCGCGAAGAGGATAACGCTTTTGCACATGAGCGAGCTAGCTCTATAAGATATCAGAAGCTTCATAAAGGATCAATCTTTTGGATCGTGAGGTTTGCAAAAAGTAGATGTAGGTGTATGCATCTATAGTTATTTTTCACCAAGACAAAACAAATTATCTACTTAGTTCGTAGTGAGAAGAAATACAATACGTATTATGTACGTAATATGGTACTTAATAATGGTCAAAAGACTACTTACAAATGTCAAAGGGTTTAAAAGTATTCTTTCGTATAAGTTCTAAATTGGGTACTGGTGAAATATGGCTAAAATAAATGTACTGAATATTTAATTGAATAAATAAATTTAATACCAATTCAAGCAATACAACCATAATTTGTTTAAAAAGATAATAATGAAAGATATTTATAAAAAAAATGAATGATATTTACTTATTTAGAACATGGAAAATTTCATGTGTCAAAAAGGCGTCCAGCTCAGCAAGTATTCTGGAGGACAGACGTAGAAGTTGCCTCCCATCGCTGATTATTTAGCTGCATTTCCTAAATAGACTACAAAAATAATGACCATTTTAGGTTAAATACTTTTGAAAAAAAAAACAAATTCAAATAAATCATTTTTGTAATTAAAACAGCTACAATAACGAGATGGAAAAGTTTCGTTTCTGTAAACATATATTATTTTGTTCGACTACCGAATATTCTGAACTGAACTAAGCTAAAGTAAATGAGTAAATTACATGAGAAAACAAATAAATTACATAAAAGAAAATAAAATAATATTACATAAATTAATTGTGAAATTGAACAAATAAATTCATTTAAAGTTACTATTTTCATTGCCGCGTCCCTGGGGGTAAAACTGCAGAGGCTGGGCAGTGAATGGGTTAGTAAATATGTACCTTATAATCTACAATTGAAAGTTGAATGTCGAGTTCCGACCGATGTATACCTACCGATATAAAACAGATGTATTTTAATACAATATGTATTAAGTATAAAATGAGGGTGAGCATCAACAACAACCTTTATTATGGTTTAATGATGCACAATTCTATCTGAAAAAAGAGAAGCGACTGAGAAAGACACGGATTAGTGTCAAAAATAATCACTGGGAATGGCTAATAATTACCTAAATTATTTGCAACAGCACAAAATGTTAGGGACCATTAATGCTAACGTTTGCGTGGGATCCACATATTTTATTAAAGTACTAAAAAGTTTAAAATCAAAAGCTCGGCTGCGTGGAAACATACACAGCCGTGGTTACTGAAAATCGACAATGATGCAGAACTCAGTATCATGAGATTTGTTAAGGTCGTAATCTGGTATTCACACCAAACCTGTGGTATGCAATGAGAAGGCCAACTCTTTCAGTTCAGCCTTGAGCTGATGTACCCAGGCATTCAAAATTTGCTGGGTATGAAAGGCTGTTAAAACGCCACACAAAAAATTTAAAACTACTAAATGACCATACAAAATTCATATAGGTACTTGCTATAAATTTGCTTAGAGAAATATTTTCTCGGTTAGACACACCAGGTGGTAGCTATACAGGAGGGTAGCCTAACAGTTGAATTATCATCTGATGTTGATGTCAACAGTTCAAATAGGTACGCAGGTAGTTTGAACTAATTTGCAAAGAGTTCGGTATTTGACTATTTCTTGGTATGTTCCTATAGATTTTTTTTTTTTTTTTTTTTTTTTTTTTTTTTTTTTTTTTAACATCTCATCCTATAGATTATCAAATATACTTTTAACAGTTCACCTACACAGATAGTTTTTACTATTTTACAAAGAGTTCGGAATTACACTGTTTCTTTGTATAGAACTACTACTTTTACTTTGTACCTAATAAAGAATAAAAGATTCAAGATTCTTTAAAGAAAATATAAATATATAACTATTCCTAAACATAGAATTTGCTGTTCTGGAAACTAAAGACAAAAATTAATATGCATTTAGAAAGAGTTAAGTAACAGAATCTAACAAGGTTCAAAAAGTCTACATAATGAGAAGCCCTCACTAAAGAAAACATACTGCGTCCTCTATCAAACCTCTATCCAATTACTACACACAGTCGTCTACAAGATGGGATATGATATACCTAGATTGGAAACTGAAAAATAACAGGAAGATACTTACACGAGAACAACTACGAAGAAACACTCATCATCATCATCAGCCTATATTAGACCACTATTGGACATAGGCCTCCCCTAATGAGCGCCATAGCGCCCTGTCTTCAACTTGCCGCATCCAGCATCTGCCAGCAGTCTTCCACAGTTCGTCATTCCGCGTGGGCGGAGGGCGTCCTACAATACGTTTGCCAAGTCGCGGTCTCCACTCAAGAACACGTTTATCTCAACGATTGTCAGTATTTCGCGAGGTAAATTCGAAGAAAACATATGGGAAGATTGCACAGATAAGGACCGGTGATCAAAACGATGACAAATAAATGGTTCAAAACAGATTTATCCATTTCGGTTTGGATTAAGTAGTTAGGTAAATAGTTGTAATAAAGTATCCCTTTCAAATTTATTAAATTATAAGTAAGTCATTTCTTTTGTAAAGAAATAGGTGGAGATGTGATATAGGTTTCACTAAACAAAATACGGATCATATAGATTAATGAAGCACCTATCTTGTTAATTAAAATTGTACCTAACAGTAGATATGGTAGGTGTGGTTGTAACCAACCTAAAACTTGTTAGAACATATTATGTAAATTACATGTACAGGTTTAGCATTTTCCAAATAATATTTAACTATCTGTCTGATCTTAGTTGTAATAATTATTGTAGAAAAGTTACAAAAAACATTTTGTTTATTCATTGTAAAAGGTAGATGTAGTATTCTGAGTATTAAACGTCACGGGCGTGTCGGATGCACTAGCTAGCGCAGCCATTCGCCTTGCGGCGGTGCGGACGACAGACGCGTGTCTATAATTAATATCTGTGTTTTATTGGCATTTGATCTTAACCTGGTACAGTAATTAATGCGTTTGTGGCCACTACCGTTTGTCCAGTGTGCAATATGAGCTCACCGGCGACACACGTGATATTTTTACCGCCTTATTTATAGACATATCTAGGTAAACTCGTGTAACCACACCAGGTCATGCAGTAATTTAAACGGTAATTTAATGTCATAATTATTGCGGTAACAGCCCGGTAGACGGTAAGGTAGTGTGGCCCCAGCGTAAAACTCTCTAAACTGGTATCTATAAGCAAACATTTTATCTGTTTACATAGTGTCATTTATTGTTGTCATGGAAACGGAACGTAGGCTTCCTAGATCTTATTTGACATGCAGCAAAAATAGATAGGAATAAATACTTGGACGATGGAAAAACCCTTTGAGAACGGTAGACTATGGTATTATTAGATGATTCTTTAGATAGCACACAGATGGCGATTCCGTCGCCGCCATCACACTCACATGTTCAAGTAAGCGGGCGTACGACACTATCCGTGTTCACTCACGCATTGATAGAAATGGCCTAAAATTTTCACGTTATTTCTAATTATACCGAGTGTTTTCATGAATCAAACACAATTTGCCGCAAATAATGACGAATAACAAAGCCAAAAACAGTTATTTATTTGTTAAATTATGTCCACATCGCTCATATTTGGGAAAATACAAACGTATGAACGATCGAACGAATCGAACAACCTTAATAACTAAGCATCGAGAAATTGACATAGCCTCTAATAAACTAATTCATCTTCTTTACAATGCCAACTAAAAATGTTAAAGAAAGCGTCAAGTCAATATCAACAATTATTCTTACTTGTCCTTCTGATTATACATTGCCCACTAATTTACTAAGTCGGCCACGGAATTTGCAACTCAACACCATTTTACGTTTTACAGCTTCAATACAAGGTCCTCAAATATTATATATTCAAGCTTCAATAGACAACATCATATAATTATTACTTAACATGTAAAATTCATATTCTTTTATCTTGAAAATAGCCTCTGTACGATTTGGCGCGAGTTAGCGACATGACAACAACCGGCCATTTGCACCAATCAGAGAGCGCCATTCGATTCTTTTACCGACCCGCCCGTGTTTGTTTATTGTGTTTGTTCGTGCGTTCGTATTGCAATAGTTTCATCTGTATTTCATTTATATATGTTTATGACATCGTGAAGAGAATCACTAGGGGTCCAACTTTGGTTCAGGTGATTGACCCCAAAGTTAAATGACCTCAGCGTTAGAGGTCAATGAACTCAAAAAAAACATGAAGAATTACCCCGATTCAGAGCATTCCGATATGAGTTGATTAGGTTCAATTCGAGTGACGGATCCGACACAGAGTACCCCGACTCCACGTGGTCTTGTGCGTGGCGCCCCTAGAGTGTATTTAATAAGCCGGAGGCGTGAAGGGAGTGCAGCCTCCGCCAGCCGTAACAAGGGACAGGCAGCGCGCGAGCCGCAGCGGCTGAGGCTGGTCGCCGAAGGCGACCAAAAAGCCGAAGCTGCGGAGGTGAGCAGTGGTGCTTGACCCTTGTTACGCAATGGCGGAGAGGCTGCACTTCCCGAAGCGCCGGAGCTATGGCGAATCGCGATGGAACCAAAAAAACATGAAAAACTACCTCAGGGTAGTTTTTGACCTTGAGGATAATGACCTCAAGGTCACTTTTGTTAAGGTCATTGAAGTTTAGGTCAAAAGTCAATGACCTTGACCCAAAAAAACTATAAAACAATAGTTCATTATGTAATAATAGTGGCTTTAATATTTTATATGATGACAATTTTAGGTAAATTTATCCATCGATAAATGTAGGATGACTTACATTTTAAACACACTAAATTATAAAATTAGAAGCTAATAGAAAGACTATTTTGGTGTCATATATTAATACTTTAGAAGTTTGCTATTTGAATGCATGCCACAAATTAAGATGCTAAAAAATAACCACCGTGCTGAGTTATATTTACAGTGGCTTACATAGAAGATAACTAGTGGCTGAGATACTGTTATTCAGATGCGCGTTGGTTGTGGCCGACTTAGTAATTTAGAAGGTTACTTATATTTTCTGAGGCTAATAATGCTATTTAAAAGAAGCTTGTTTAATTAGTAGCCTTAAATAAATTAAATAATTCCGGATAGTCCACACACCATCATCTAGCCCCAAGCTAAGCAGAGCTTATGTTATGGGTACTAGATGACTGATATACTTAATAAAATACATTACATAGATAGATATTTTTTATTATATAGAGAAAACAACAAATTTCTGCAGATCGCGCACAAATTTGTTCCGAGGCGGGAATCAAACCCGCAACCTCTTGCGTCGCAGGCGGACCTTCTAATATTATGTAGATAGACGGTCTTAAACCAGGTCTAAAGCCACTGAGTATCGACTTTCAACAAAAACGAGGAAACGTAGGACAAGAAAACAAGGTTGCCATCAGAAAAAGCTCAGAGATAAAGCTAAAATATTGCGTATTAGCTGAAAAGGACAAACGTTGGTAATAAATATAAACTAAGCGTGACATAGCTACTAGCTATTTGAATTTCCTAATCCTTTTAGGTCTGGCCTGGTTATTACGTCACTACTAAAGACCTCAGGTAGTTTTATGATTTTGTAAAGTAGGTCCTAAATTTAATGGATTTCATACTTTGGGGCTAGATGATGCGGTGTGTACAGTAATTATAATTTTTAACTAGCTTTTTCCACATGAAAGTTATTGAAAAGTAGCCTATGTTTCAAAACTTTCAGCCTGATCCTTTCAGAAGTTTTGGCCTGAAGAGGTAACCAACATCATCCAATCATCCAAAATTTTGGAATTACATGTAATATTTGAATGATATTATGATACGAGAATGGGATGGAATCGTTATGATCTGACTAACTAATGCCACATAATAGATTGCGCGGCATAATAGATTACCTATCCCATTCTGATAGCGCGTGGACATTTACCTACAGCCTTACCACAAAAACAAAATCACGACTTAGACACGTGTTTAATAGTTGTTTAGCAAAAGTCATCGTACAAAACCATTTTAAACAACTGTTAAGCACGTGTCTAAGTCGTAACTTTTTTTGTGGTAAGGCCTTTATTGTTTCAATAAATTATTAATGCAAACTGCCATCTACCTACTAACTTTTGTTTTGAAACATTTAGCGACTTAATTTCCCCGAAGTTTTTTGTTTGAAGTATTTTGCCTTGAAGGTTTTTTCAATTAGGTACACAACTTTTCAAAACAAGTTTCCGTGCAATGGAAACGTGAATATTTGGGACGGTAAGTACCGAATGTTTGTGAACAAATCACTCAGGTATTTCATCGGGTAGTCCGGAATCACGCACGATCGCATGCCCGGTGGCTTAGCGGAGTTTTACACGATCAATCAATCAAGGCTTGATGTGATATGAATCGACAAACGGGTGTTTTAGCAAACTGTCAATTGCCATATGACAGTTATCTTTGGATTTTTTTGTCTCAATGATACAAAGATGTTGTAGAATGTAGAGGATCTTTGCAATGAGATTGTATTTTTTTTTTAATTATAGTAAGGTATAGTAGTATAGTAAAAAATTATAGTACTATCTTATGCCCTAAATTTAAGAAAATAAAACGTAATACAAGGCATTGGCCTTGTGTTACGTTTTATTTTCTTCTTCTATATTATGACCATTGGGTCATAGTGGCTTTCGCCTGGGCATTCACAAAATTAACGAAAATTATCGTTAGAATTATAAAAAAATATAAAAAAAGTTAGTTTATATTTTCTTAACTTCAATTTGTGTATAGGATAAC
Organism: Eupithecia centaureata; assembly: GCA_944547425.1. Classification (NCBI taxonomy): domain Eukaryota; kingdom Metazoa; phylum Arthropoda; class Insecta; order Lepidoptera; family Geometridae; genus Eupithecia; species Eupithecia centaureata. Next base: position 7,523 of record CALYMT010000011.1, on the reverse strand, counting down.
ACGAAATTTATTCGTTGGCTTGCACCATAGAAGTTTATATTATTTTAGATTTCTGTGATACCGAGCTAAAAACTGTCTCACGTTACTATGTAATTATTGTAAAAGTATAATCTATTCCAAACAATTTCTGAAATGAAATTAAATAATCCCTAATCCCATCGTATATTTTTTCCTTGTAGGAAAAGAACCGTTTAATACCTGGAAGGAGTACCTACTTCACTACATAGTATAAACAAAGTCGTTCCCTGTGTCCCTATTTCCCTATGTCCCTTTGAACGCTTAAATCTTTAAAAGTACGCAACGGATTTTGATATGGTTTTTTTAATAGATAGAGTGATTCAAGAGGAAGGTTTATACCTATAATAAAACCGTGCGAAGCCGAGGCGGGTCGCTAGTAGGTACTAATACAAAATTGTTATTATTCCGAGTTGTTCAAGCAATGATTTACATTTGTCCTTTACTTTACGTAGTTCTTTGTTATCTTATGACTATATCAAGTTACTACAATTTTATCCTATCTATCACAAGTGACTATCACAAGTTACCATAGTTTTTTTTTACAGTGTTTCGTAGACGGCGTCGGCCATTGAATTATAGTTCCCAAGGGCTCGTTACGGTTAAGTACACCGATAACATGGAACAAGGCCGTGAATTTATTACTTATTGCTGATTGGCAGTAAAAAGTTATTGCAGTACCTAATAACTGATTAGTACAATGTAGGTTGGTAAGTATGAAGAATAAGTGCCTGGTTTAAACAGGGTCTTTATTATCTAACTCAATTTAACTGATAATCGAGATCGCTTAATTTTTGACAATTGAAACCTAGCCTGGACTTCAATTGTACCACTGGTTGACTTTTTAGTTTAACTGGTAATAATCGATTTCAAATTAGACAATAAAGCAGCAGATAGCGGGTTCAAGTCCCGTAGAATAAGTTTTTTTTTAAGTTTTCTTTTTGCCTAAAGCGTGACTAAGCGTAAAGCGTCTTTGGGACGCTTCCGACTGATAGTGATATTATATGATAATGATCCATATCAAATATCAATATCAGTCGAAATAAATCAAAAAATCAATATCTTTATTTCTTTAGGCTTACAAAATAAGCACTTAGGCAAGTCAAATTTATCAAACATACATAATTATCAAAATAATAAAAGAAATAAAGTGATAATTGATTTTCAGTTCGCCTCACTTTTTTGTACACTAGTGGAAGAGGCGAAATAGAAACCACTAGCATGTGTATAACTTATGTGTCTAATACACGTTTGCCTTATAAATAATTACATACTATTGTCTATTACTAATGAAAGCGTTGAGTTAACTCTAGACTGTTTGCAAGGCCGTCTGCAGTTATTATAAATAAATAAATAATAATGCTGGATAATCCAGTCTCAAGCTAAGCAAAGCTTGTTTTAAGGGTACCTACAGGTACTAGATGACTAATAAACGTAATGCATAGTACAGAGAGTTAGATATTTTTTATTATTCATAGACAATACCCAAAACCCCGAGAACAATGTTTTCAGATCGTACAAACATTTGTTCTAAGGTTGGAATCGAACCCGTAACCTCCTGCGTCACTGGCATGGCGTTGACTTTATCCATTATTAAAGCAGTCGAAAGCGTCTCCAAGATTGCCGAGCTTTATGATAAAGCAAACAGCATTTGTTTGTACCTTAATACTGGGTTTAATTGGTTTCTATTCTTCACTACATAGTTTAAAACAAAGTCGCTTTCTCTGTCCTATGTCCCTATATCACTGTACGCTTAAATCTTTAAAACTACGCAATGGATTTTGATGCGGTTTTTTTAGTAGACAGAGTTATTCAAGAGGAAGGTTTATACGTATAATAAAACCGTGCGAAGCCGGAGCGGTTCGCTAGTTGATAATAAAGAGTTTTTAAATCTTCACCAAAAATATGAAAACAAAGGTACAAAATACCTTATATTTTCTGCTCAACTTGGCAATCCCACTACGGTGGTCCCTTTCCCTCGCATCGGAAATTGAATCTACATTTGCTTCCCTCTTTGCTTACGTTACTATCAAAATATTTAACCGTTTATTTTTTTAACCCTGCCTCAAGTCACACAAATTTAATCGTCTATTTTATAGGTAGGCGTTGTTTAGCGGTCTACTCAAAAGTATAAAATGTATCCAGTAAATTACGTAGTAACATCCTGGTAATTATTTTAATGTTTTTTAGAATCTTTTGTCCTAAAAACATTGCAGATGTTAAAGCTGTATAATTTCATGACATTATTTACACTGGCTATTTACTGTAAGCTGTTTTAATAAATAAGTAACTTTTAAAATCGATTTGAACGCAAACCGCATAGAATCACTCGAAAGTACCCATGCCTTGCCATTAGAAAATATTGTTACTGTCTTAGTGTCTATGATGTTTTAGCACTAGTAGGTATAGTATAAGTATCTGTAGGTGTAGCTATATACTGGTTGTTAAACGTCTGAAAATGCTGGAGAACTCTCAAGGGAAGGCGCGCAAAAACTAAACGCGCTTTTACAACCAGAGCTCTTTAGGGTTCCGTAATGTTAATTGCGCTTATGTGGTATATGCGAAGAGAAACTAAGTCTTATTTAGTGCTATGTACTCATAATGTCAAAGTAAAATAACATGAAAAAAATTATATAATACTTTAATAAATAAAATTTATATAATACTTATTTTATTATTTTACTTTTTTCCCAGCTGCCGCTCTAGGGTGTGGACTGTGGAGTATTATACTCTCTAATATAGTATTATACTCTAACCCCATCCCCTAGAGTAGAGTATAGTATGTACAGTATAGAGTAGATAAAGTAGGTAGAGAGACAAATGGGAATTACTTGTATTTAGGTGTCTTCGGTTGTAGTAAGTTTCTGTTATCTATAGTAGTAAGCAACAAAAAAAAAATGAATTATTCTTACAAATTAATGTAATGTAAATGAGCGTCTGGTCGATGCGACGCGTGACCCGAGAGCTGGTGAATATCTGGCTCAGCGCATCAGCATTGCCATACAGCGTGGTAATGCAGCCAGTGTCTTGGGGACGCTTCCGACTGGTATTGACATGGATCAATTGAGCTACCTTTAGACTGTTTGCAACCGTCTGCAGTTAGCTCAATGGTTTCAATTGTAAATACTAGTTGTATATTTTCTATTCCTTTGCTTGTAATTTTCGTTGTTAATAAAGTTTTGTCATAATGTAGGTACCTACAGTAAAGTTTTAACTTCATTTCACAAAAAAATAAGTACCAATATTCATCACCTACGTATATATTGACGTATAGTCAATTTTAGCTACTACTATTCCAAAAATTTTAGCAACATTAGGCAGAATAAAAAAGTTGATTTTCTCTATAACCCTATCTCGAGCAGAACACTTGACATATTTGTTGCTCAAAGGAAAAGGTCGAAACAGACAAAAGAAATGTGCGATAAAAAGGGGAAAAAATCCAAAAGAAAATTCATAGAAAGGTATCCAAACTCAACATTAAAGGCAGATAAGGGTTGCCCAAGTTTTTCTAACAAAGGGTTCCTTGAAATCAATTGGAAGCCCTTAAGCCCTCGACACTATCTGATTTGGTGTTATACAAGTTGGATCAACTTTGAAGTAGGATACAGTTTCTTTGTAATACAATTGACTGTTGGCTTACTTACTTACTTATATTATAATACGAAAGTTTGTATGGATGTCTGTTTGTTTGTAACTCTATCATGTAAAAACTACTAAAGGGATCGGGCTGAAATTTTAAATAGACCTCATCATCATCATCCGCAGCCCCACTTTACCCACTGCTGGGTATAGGCCTCCAAACTTTTGTGTCACTCTACACGGTCCTGCGCCAGTCTCATCTAGTTTCGCCCCGCGATTTTCATTATATCGTCTGCCCATCTCGCTGTTGGACGTCCGACTCTATACCCCGTTCTTGGACGCCATTCATCATCATCATCATCAACCTATATTAGTCCACTGCTGGACATAGGCCTCCCCCAATGAGCGCCATAGCGCCCTGTCTTCATCTTGACGCATCCAGCATCTGCCAGCAGTCTTTCGCAGATCGTCATCCCACCTGGCCGGAGGGCGTCCTACGCTACGTTTACCGAGTCGCGGTCTCCACTCAAGAACACGTTTACCCCAACGGTTGTCGGTTCTTCGCGAGATATGGCCGGCCCATTGCCACTTCAGCTTGCTAATTCTTTGAGCTATGTCGATAACTTTGGTTCTCTGTCGGATGTATTCGTTACGAATTTTATCCTTCAGAGAGACTCCGAGCATAGCTCTATCCATAGCTCGCTGGGTGCCATTCAGTTAGCGCCTTACTCCACCTGTCGTCTTGTCTCCTTGCCAGGTGTCCTGCCCAGCTCCATTTTAGCTCCCAAATAGACCTAGTCCTACTAAATAGCACGTAGGCTACTTTTCATCTCATAAATCATTTCCTATAAGGGATATAAATAGCCTTGAAACGTTTCCATAGAAATAACGAATGCGAAGCCGCGGTTAGAAACTAGGGTTCATTTTTAAGTTGAAGCCTTCAATCTGAACTTATCTAACAAATAAACTTTTAGATCAGATTCAGCGATAGAATCCTCTTCATTCGTCATATGGGCCGGCCATATCTCGCGAAGAACCGACAACCGTTGGGGTAAACGTGCTCGAACTTGGCAAACGTAGTGTAAGATGCCCTCCGGCCAGGTGGGATGACGATATGCGAAAGACTACTGGCAGATGCTGGAAGCGACTAGCTGATGATGATGATTCGATATCGCTCAAACAATAGCGGAGTTCGATTGGTAGACAAGGGACTTAGCAAAATTTCTTGTCAAAAGTGCCACATGGCAAGGCAAGGTACGGAAATAATACGCTCGATGTTATCGATTCACTTGAGACCATCAGAATTAGTATCCACTATCTATTCGTTTTAAATAAATCCCGTGACATATCTATGGAATAAGTCAAATCTATCTATTTTTGGACTTTTCTTCTACCGTTATCGTTTATCAAATACCTATCAAATGTTACGTTGTCTAAGCCCTCGGGACACCCCAAACCCCCGTCGTATGACGTCGTGAACGTCAAGTTGGAATCCCTTGGTGTATGTACTGCTCGGTCGGTTGCTTTTCAAACAATGTTTTGCTGCTACCATTTCTCTATTCAGTGTTCGAGTAACCTATTTCCCACCAATATTTTTCTGGTTCCAAACCACTTGTATGTAAAACTATCAGGTTCTTGAACCAAATCTTAACAATTATAATAATGCTGGACAATCCACACATCATAATCCTGCCCCTAGCTAAGCAGAGCTTGTGTTATGGGTACTGATGTACTTAATATGTACAATATAGATTTTTCAATAATAGTAAACATCCAAAACCCTTGATCAAATATTTGTAAATCGTACAAATATTTGCCCGAGGAATAGAACCCGCATCCTTCTACGCTGCAGGCGGAGTTTCACCCGCAACGCCACATCAGTCGTCAGGAATTTGTCTTATGAAGCCTATGGATCAGTTCCATATCTCCTAGAACTAGAATCGTGTTAGTTCTTGATGCGGTTGACTTACTCACAAACTTACGTGACATATTCCAACGACGGGTTTGCTCCAAACTACAATAACCTAACTTTTAACCACACAGTTGACACTGTGTTTATCATCTCGTACCTACAAGTAATAATGTGGTGTAGGTGGGCTGAGTTGACCAATGAATCATATTAGCGATGAATTAATTGCTCTCACAAAAACTATATGTATGCCTTTTTACTTTTAAATAAAAGGATTTTGTAATTGGAACATATTTCAACCATGCTATGTTATTTTTTAAATAATTTCAAAAATCTTTATTTACAACGAAAATTACAATCCAGGAATAGAATAAAATACAACCAGTATATACTTTTGTATTCAAATTTTATTTATCTTTACCCCAAAAAACTTTATTACTTTGAATTGAAGTAGCGAGCGGTTCTCCGAACTCATAATCCACATTCAGTTACAATAAGACTTTTTTATTTGACAGGGAATAATGATAAATACCTACTGTCACTCCATTCTATCCCAAGACATTTGATTTGTCTGAGTGTTTATTTTGGCTCGTCTAAGTTTTTATTTTGTAAGCATAAAGAAAAAAAGAAATAGGTAGGTGCATTTTGTATTTTCAATGTAGCTAGCTGCAGACATTGATTTAATTGTAAACAATCTAGAGGCTCAACTGAACAATTTCAACGCTAAAATGTTTAATAATACTTTTCATTTAATTTTTTTCTTAAATAGTGAGAGTTTTTTGTCTGTGTAAAAACCGCGGAGAGAATACAAAAAAATAGCATCAACATTTTGTCCAAAACAGTTTTTGCGTCGTTTTGTAAAAACGACAGAACCCTACCATTTCAAGACAATATTTCACCCCAACCGTTAGTTTTCGAACTTAGTGTAACTTCCCCAGTAGCAATGTACGTACGTACGTAAACGTAGTTCCTATGAAAAGTCCACGCCTCGCTAAAATATCGAACGCGCTACGTAAATTGCTAGGAGGTCGACTGCCGTCTACGAAATAGCTGCGATAGTATACAAGATTGCATATAACTTTGTAGGAAATTGTAGTTTGTTTGAATAATGTCTTTGAGTCGAAAATGTTGTGTTTAATTATTTATTGTGCCTGACATTCAAAAGGCTTTGGTGGAGTGTTTCATATTACAAATCCGACAAGGGAATATAAGATAATATTTTTAAATGTTGTTTTGTAGTGTCATAAGGCTTATCAGAAAAGATCTACGTCCACTGGAAAGTTTAATGCAGCTTTGGTCTTGTATATTATAGTAGTATTTCGTAGTAATTCAACACTTTTATGTACTATGTATGTATTACCATGGACGAACGATATACAGGTATTACCTAAGACCTTTTTTCAGGATGTACAAATTATAATTTTTTATTATTTGGAAATTGGTGCTTCTCATGAAGTCCCATTTAAAATTGCTCAAATTTTGACCAATTTGAGGCCTATTTTTTGAAAAACGATAAATTATTCTTTTTCGGTACTTAAACAAAGACTTTGTCAATCCTAGCTTATACACAAAATTGCGAATCAGCGCAATGCGAATTAGATTCTCATCAAAGAATCGTAGATTTTTACGCGCGATTTAAACCGCGATCCGTCGCGGTTTTGTGTACTAGCCTTTACCTCTAATAACAATAGAACGAACAAAGCGTGTGATATATTTGCCATATAAATTCATTTGTTAGAGCGAGCGCTGCCAACATTTCAATTGATGAGTTGTCGCGGTGAAGTAATACCACTCATATATCGAGACCGTGCTCGGAATTCTGCCAGCGGCTTTACACTGAAAATATATGGAAAATACGCTCTATCGCTCAATACTCCAAAACCTCCCGAACCTAAAACTAAATTAAGTATCTACTTATATCACACACAATGTAACACGAGTGTATAGAAAAGATTTTTTTTTAAAGTACTCTTGGTAAGTTAGGTACGAGTACATCTTTGTTATTACCCCAACAAATAAA
>CALYMT010000010.1:0-15182 GCA_944547425.1 Eupithecia centaureata | reverse complement strand
GGTTAGGTTAGGTTAGGTTAGGTTAGGTTAGGTTAGGTTAGGTTAGGTTAGGTTAGGTTAGGTTAGGTTAGGTTAGGTTAGGTTAGGTTAGGTTAGGTTAGGTTAGGTTAGGTTAGGTTAGGTTAGGTTAGGTTAGGTTAGGTTAGGTTAGGTTAGGTTAGGTTAGGATAGGTTAGGTTAGGTTAGGTTAGGTTAGGTTAGGTTAGGTTAGGTTAGGTTAGGTTAGGTTAGGTTAGGTTAGGTTAGGTTAGGTTAGGTTAGGTTAGGTTAGGTTAGGTTAGGTTAGGTTAGGTTAGGTTAGGTTAGGTTAGGTTAGGTTAGGTTAGGTTAGGTTAGGTTAGGTTAGGTTAGGTTAGGTTAGGTTAGGTTAGGTTAGGTTAGGTTAGGTTAGGTTAGGTTAGGTTAGGTTAGGTTAGGTTAGGTTAGGTTAGGTTAGGTTAGGTTAGGTTAGGTTAGGTTAGGTTAGGTTAGGTTAGGTTAGGTTAGGTTAGGTTAGGTTAGGTTAGGTTAGGTTAGGTTAGGTTAGGTTAGGTTAGGTTAGGTTAGGTTAGGTTAGGTTAGGTTAGGTTAGGTTAGGTTAGGTTAGGTTAGGTTAGGTTAGGTTAGGTTAGGTTAGGTTAGGTTAGGTTAGGTTAGGTTAGGTTAGGTTAGGTTAGGTTAGGTTAGGTTAGGTTAGGTTAGGTTAGGTTAGGTTAGGTTAGGTTAGGTTAGGTTAGGTTAGGTTAGGTTAGGTTAGGTTAGGTTAGGTTAGGTTAGGTTAGGTTAGGTTAGGTTAGGTTAGGTTAGGTTAGGTTAGGTTAGGTTAGGTTAGGTTAGGTTAGGTTAGGTTAGGTTAGGTTAGGTTAGGTTAGGTTAGGTTAGGTTAGGTTAGGTTAGGTTAGGTTAGGTTAGGTTAGGTTAGGTTAGGTTAGGTTAGGTTAGGTTAGGTTAGGTTAGGTTAGGTTAGGTTAGGTTAGGTTAGGTTAGGTTAGGTTAGGTTAGGTTAGGTTAGGTTAGGTTAGGTTAGGTTAGGTTAGGTTAGGTTAGGTTAGGTTAGGTTAGGTTAGGTTAGGTTAGGTTAGGTTAGGTTAGGTTAGGTTAGGTTAGGTTAGGTTAGGTTAGGTTAGGTTAGGTTAGGTTAGGTTAGGTTAGGTTAGGTTAGGTTAGGTTAGGTTAGGTTAGGTTAGGTTAGGTTAGGTTAGGTTAGGTTAGGTTAGGTTAGGTTAGGTTAGGTTAGGTTAGGTTAGGTTAGGTTAGGTTAGGTTAGGTTAGGTTAGGTTAGGTTAGGTTAGGTTAGGTTAGGTTAGGTTAGGTTAGGTTAGGTTAGGTTAGGTTAGGTTAGGTTAGGTTAGGTTAGGTTAGGTTAGGTTAGGTTAGGTTAGGTTAGGTTAGGTTAGGTTAGGTTAGGTTAGGTTAGGTTAGGTTAGGTTAGGTTAGGTTAGGTTAGGTTAGGTTAGGTTAGGTTAGGTTAGGTTAGGTTAGGTTAGGTTAGGTTAGGTTAGGTTAGGTTAGGTTAGGATAGGTTAGGTTAGGTTAGGTTAGGTTAGGTTAGGTTAGGTTAGGTTAGGTTAGGTTAGGTTAGGTTAGGTTAGGTTAGGTTAGGTTAGGTTAGGTTAGGTTAGGTTAGGTTAGGTTAGGTTAGGTTAGGTTAGGTTAGGTTAGGTTAGGTTAGGTTAGGTTAGGTTAGGTTAGGTTAGGTTAGGTTAGGTTAGGTTAGGTTAGGTTAGGTTAGGTTAGGTTAGGTTAGGTTAGGTTAGGTTAGGTTAGGTTAGGTTAGGTTAGGTTAGGTTAGGTTAGGTTAGGTTAGGTTAGGTTAGGTTAGGTTAGGTTAGGTTAGGTTAGGTTAGGTTAGGTTAGGTTAGGTTAGGTTAGGTTAGGTTAGGTTAGGTTAGGTTAGGTTAGGTTAGGTTAGGTTAGGTTAGGTTAGGTTAGGTTAGGTTAGGTTAGGTTAGGTTAGGTTAGGTTAGGTTAGGTTAGGTTAGGTTAGGTTAGGTTAGGTTAGGTTAGGTTAGGTTAGGTTAGGTTAGGTTAGGTTAGGTTAGGTTAGGTTAGGTTAGGTTAGGTTAGGTTAGGTTAGGTTAGGTTAGGTTAGGTTAGGTTAGGTTAGGTTAGGTTAGGTTAGGTTAGGTTAGGTTAGGTTAGGTTAGGTTAGGTTAGGTTAGGTTAGGTTAGGTTAGGTTAGGTTAGGTTAGGTTAGGTTAGGTTAGGTTAGGTTAGGTTAGGTTAGGTTAGGTTAGGTTAGGTTAGGTTAGGTTAGGTTAGGTTAGGTTAGGTTAGGTTAGGTTAGGTTAGGTTAGGTTAGGTTAGGTTAGGTTAGGTTAGGTTAGGTTAGGTTAGGTTAGGTTAGGTTAGGTTAGGTTAGGTTAGGTTAGGTTAGGTTAGGTTAGGTTAGGTTAGGTTAGGTTAGGTTAGGTTAGGTTAGGTTAGGTTAGGTTAGGTTAGGTTAGGTTAGGTTAGGTTAGGTTAGGTTAGGTTAGGTTAGGTTAGGTTAGGTTAGGTTAGGTTAGGTTAGGTTAGGTTAGGTTAGGTTAGGTTAGGTTAGGTTAGGTTAGGTTAGGTTAGGTTAGGTTAGGTTAGGTTAGGTTAGGTTAGGTTAGGTTAGGTTAGGTTAGGTTAGGTTAGGTTAGGTTAGGTTAGGTTAGGTTAGGTTAGGTTAGGTTAGGTTAGGTTAGGTTAGGTTAGGTTAGGTTAGGTTAGGTTAGGTTAGGTTAGGTTAGGTTAGGTTAGGTTAGGTTAGGTTAGGTTAGGTTAGGTTAGGTTAGGTTAGGTTAGGTTAGGTTAGGTTAGGTTAGGTTAGGTTAGGTTAGGTTAGGTTAGGTTAGGTTAGGTTAGGTTAGGTTAGGTTAGGTTAGGTTAGGTTAGGTTAGGTTAGGTTAGGTTAGGTTAGGTTAGGTTAGGTTAGGTTAGGTTAGGTTAGGTTAGGTTAGGTTAGGTTAGGTTAGGTTAGGTTAGGTTAGGTTAGGTTAGGTTAGGTTAGGTTAGGTTAGGTTAGGTTAGGTTAGGTTAGGTTAGGTTAGGTTAGGTTAGGTTAGGTTAGGTTAGGTTAGGTTAGGTTAGGTTAGGTTAGGTTAGGTTAGGTTAGGTTAGGTTAGGTTAGGTTAGGTTAGGTTAGGTTAGGTTAGGTTAGGTTAGGTTAGGTTAGGTTAGGTTAGGTTAGGTTAGGTTAGGTTAGGTTAGGTTAGGTTAGGTTAGGTTAGGTTAGGTTAGGTTAGGTTAGGTTAGGTTAGGTTAGGTTAGGTTAGGTTAGGTTAGGTTAGGTTAGGTTAGGTTAGGTTAGGTTAGGTTAGGTTAGGTTAGGTTAGGTTAGGTTAGGTTAGGTTAGGTTAGGTTAGGTTAGGTTAGGTTAGGTTAGGTTAGGTTAGGTTAGGTTAGGTTAGGTTAGGTTAGGTTAGGTTAGGTTAGGTTAGGTTAGGTTAGGTTAGGTTAGGTTAGGTTAGGTTAGGTTAGGTTAGGTTAGGTTAGGTTAGGTTAGGTTAGGTTAGGTTAGGTTAGGTTAGGTTAGGTTAGGTTAGGTTAGGTTAGGTTAGGTTAGGTTAGGTTAGGTTAGGTTAGGTTAGGTTAGGTTAGGTTAGGTTAGGTTAGGTTAGGTTAGGTTAGGTTAGGTTAGGTTAGGTTAGGTTAGGTTAGGTTAGGTTAGGTTAGGTTAGGTTAGGTTAGGTTAGGTTAGGTTAGGTTAGGTTAGGTTAGGTTAGGTTAGGTTAGGTTAGGTTAGGTTAGGTTAGGTTAGGTTAGGTTAGGTTAGGTTAGGTTAGGTTAGGTTAGGTTAGGTTAGGTTAGGTTAGGTTAGGTTAGGTTAGGTTAGGTTAGGTTAGGTTAGGTTAGGTTAGGTTAGGTTAGGTTAGGTTAGGTTAGGTTAGGTTAGGTTAGGTTAGGTTAGGTTAGGTTAGGTTAGGTTAGGTTAGGTTAGGTTAGGTTAGGTTAGGTTAGGTTAGGTTAGGTTAGGTTAGGTTAGGTTAGGTTAGGTTAGGTTAGGTTAGGTTAGGTTAGGTTAGGTTAGGTTAGGTTAGGTTAGGTTAGGTTAGGTTAGGTTAGGTTAGGTTAGGTTAGGTTAGGTTAGGTTAGGTTAGGTTAGGTTAGGTTAGGTTAGGTTAGGTTAGGTTAGGTTAGGTTAGGTTAGGTTAGGTTAGGTTAGGTTAGGTTAGGTTAGGTTAGGTTAGGTTAGGTTAGGTTAGGTTAGGTTAGGTTAGGTTAGGTTAGGTTAGGTTAGGTTAGGTTAGGTTAGGTTAGGTTAGGTTAGGTTAGGTTAGGTTAGGTTAGGTTAGGTTAGGTTAGGTTAGGTTAGGTTAGGTTAGGTTAGGTTAGGTTAGGTTAGGTTAGGTTAGGTTAGGTTAGGTTAGGTTAGGTTAGGTTAGGTTAGGTTAGGTTAGGTTAGGTTAGGTTAGGTTAGGTTAGGTTAGGTTAGGTTAGGTTAGGTTAGGTTAGGTTAGGTTAGGTTAGGTTAGGTTAGGTTAGGTTAGGTTAGGTTAGGTTAGGTTAGGTTAGGTTAGGTTAGGTTAGGTTAGGTTAGGTTAGGTTAGGTTAGGTTAGGTTAGGTTAGGTTAGGTTAGGTTAGGTTAGGTTAGGTTAGGTTAGGTTAGGTTAGGTTAGGTTAGGTTAGGTTAGGTTAGGTTAGGTTAGGTTAGGTTAGGTTAGGTTAGGTTAGGTTAGGTTAGGTTAGGTTAGGTTAGGTTAGGTTAGGTTAGGTTAGGTTAGGTTAGGTTAGGTTAGGTTAGGTTAGGTTAGGTTAGGTTAGGTTAGGTTAGGTTAGGTTAGGTTAGGTTAGGTTAGGTTAGGTTAGGTTAGGTTAGGTTAGGTTAGGTTAGGTTAGGTTAGGTTAGGTTAGGTTAGGTTAGGTTAGGTTAGGTTAGGTTAGGTTAGGTTAGGTTAGGTTAGGTTAGGTTAGGTTAGGTTAGGTTAGGTTAGGTTAGGTTAGGTTAGGTTAGGTTAGGTTAGGTTAGGTTAGGTTAGGTTAGGTTAGGTTAGGTTAGGTTAGGTTAGGTTAGGTTAGGTTAGGTTAGGTTAGGTTAGGTTAGGTTAGGTTAGGTTAGGTTAGGTTAGGTTAGGTTAGGTTAGGTTAGGTTAGGTTAGGTTAGGTTAGGTTAGGTTAGGTTAGGTTAGGTTAGGTTAGGTTAGGTTAGGTTAGGTTAGGTTAGGTTAGGTTAGGTTAGGTTAGGTTAGGTTAGGTTAGGTTAGGTTAGGTTAGGTTAGGTTAGGTTAGGTTAGGTTAGGTTAGGTTAGGTTAGGTTAGGTTAGGTTAGGTTAGGTTAGGTTAGGTTAGGTTAGGTTAGGTTAGGTTAGGTTAGGTTAGGTTAGGTTAGGTTAGGTTAGGTTAGGTTAGGTTAGGTTAGGTTAGGTTAGGTTAGGTTAGGTTAGGTTAGGTTAGGTTAGGTTAGGTTAGGTTAGGTTAGGTTAGGTTAGGTTAGGTTAGGTTAGGTTAGGTTAGGTTAGGTTAGGTTAGGTTAGGTTAGGTTAGGTTAGGTTAGGTTAGGTTAGGTTAGGTTAGGTTAGGTTAGGTTAGGTTAGGTTAGGTTAGGTTAGGTTAGGTTAGGTTAGGTTAGGTTAGGTTAGGTTAGGTTAGGTTAGGTTAGGTTAGGTTAGGTTAGGTTAGGTTAGGTTAGGTTAGGTTAGGTTAGGTTAGGTTAGGTTAGGTTAGGTTAGGTTAGGTTAGGTTAGGTTAGGTTAGGTTAGGTTAGGTTAGGTTAGGTTAGGTTAGGTTAGGTTAGGTTAGGTTAGGTTAGGTTAGGTTAGGTTAGGTTAGGTTAGGTTAGGTTAGGTTAGGTTAGGTTAGGTTAGGTTAGGTTAGGTTAGGTTAGGTTAGGTTAGGTTAGGTTAGGTTAGGTTAGGTTAGGTTAGGTTAGGTTAGGTTAGGTTAGGTTAGGTTAGGTTAGGTTAGGTTAGGTTAGGTTAGGTTAGGTTAGGTTAGGTTAGGTTAGGTTAGGTTAGGTTAGGTTAGGTTAGGTTAGGTTAGGTTAGGTTAGGTTAGGTTAGGTTAGGTTAGGTTAGGTTAGGTTAGGTTAGGTTAGGTTAGGTTAGGTTAGGTTAGGTTAGGTTAGGTTAGGTTAGGTTAGGTTAGGTTAGGTTAGGTTAGGTTAGGTTAGGTTAGGTTAGGTTAGGTTAGGTTAGGTTAGGTTAGGTTAGGTTAGGTTAGGTTAGGTTAGGTTAGGTTAGGTTAGGTTAGGTTAGGTTAGGTTAGGTTAGGTTAGGTTAGGTTAGGTTAGGTTAGGTTAGGTTAGGTTAGGTTAGGTTAGGTTAGGTTAGGTTAGGTTAGGTTAGGTTAGGTTAGGTTAGGTTAGGTTAGGTTAGGTTAGGTTAGGTTAGGTTAGGTTAGGTTAGGTTAGGTTAGGTTAGGTTAGGTTAGGTTAGGTTAGGTTAGGTTAGGTTAGGTTAGGTTAGGTTGGTTAGGTTAGGTTAGGTTAGGTTAGGTTAGGTTAGGTTAGGTTAGGTTAGGTTAGGTTAGGTTAGGTTAGGTTGGTTAGGTTAGGTTAGGTTAGGTTAGGTTAGGTTAGGTTAGGTTAGGTTAGGTTAGGTTAGGTTAGGTTAGGTTAGGTTAGGTTAGGTTAGGTTAGGTTAGGTTAGGTTAGGTTAGGTTAGGTTAGGTTAGGTTAGGTTAGGTTAGGTTAGGTTAGGTTAGGTTAGGTTAGGTTAGGTTAGGTTAGGTTAGGTTAGGTTAGGTTAGGTTAGGTTAGGTTAGGTTAGGTTAGGTTAGGTTAGGTTAGGTTAGGTTAGGTTAGGTTAGGTTAGGTTAGGTTAGGTTAGGTTAGGTTAGGTTAGGTTAGGTTAGGTTAGGTTAGGTTAGGTTAGGTTAGGTTAGGTTAGGTTAGGTTAGGTTAGGTTAGGTTAGGTTAGGTTAGGTTAGGTTAGGTTAGGTTAGGTTAGGTTAGGTTAGGTTAGGTTAGGTTAGGTTAGGTTAGGTTAGGTTAGGTTAGGTTAGGTTAGGTTAGGTTAGGTTAGGTTAGGTTAGGTTAGGTTAGGTTAGGTTAGGTTAGGTTAGGTTAGGTTAGGTTAGGTTAGGTTAGGTTAGGTTAGGTTAGGTTAGGTTAGGTTAGGTTAGGTTAGGTTAGGTTAGGTTAGGTTAGGTTAGGTTAGGTTAGGTTAGGTTAGGTTAGGTTAGGTTAGGTTAGGTTAGGTTAGGTTAGGTTAGGTTAGGTTAGGTTAGGTTAGGTTAGGTTAGGTTAGGTTAGGTTAGGTTAGGTTAGGTTAGGTTAGGTTAGGTTAGGTTAGGTTAGGTTAGGTTAGGTTAGGTTAGGTTAGGTTAGGTTAGGTTAGGTTAGGTTAGGTTAGGTTAGGTTAGGTTAGGTTAGGTTAGGTTAGGTTAGGTTAGGTTAGGTTAGGTTAGGTTAGGTTAGGTTAGGTTAGGTTAGGTTAGGTTAGGTTAGGTTAGGTTAGGTTAGGTTAGGTTAGGTTAGGTTAGGTTAGGTTAGGTTAGGTTAGGTTAGGTTAGGTTAGGTTAGGTTAGGTTAGGTTAGGTTAGGTTAGGTTAGGTTAGGTTAGGTTAGGTTAGGTTAGGTTAGGTTAGGTTAGGTTAGGTTAGGTTAGGTTAGGTTAGGTTAGGTTAGGTTAGGTTAGGTTAGGTTAGGTTAGGTTAGGTTAGGTTAGGTTAGGTTAGGTTAGGTTAGGTTAGGTTAGGTTAGGTTAGGTTAGGTTAGGTTAGGTTAGGTTAGGTTAGGTTAGGTTAGGTTAGGTTAGGTTAGGTTAGGTTAGGTTAGGTTAGGTTAGGTTAGGTTAGGTTAGGTTAGGTTAGGTTAGGTTAGGTTAGGTTAGGTTAGGTTAGGTTAGGTTAGGTTAGGTTAGGTTAGGTTAGGTTAGGTTAGGTTAGGTTAGGTTAGGTTAGGTTAGGTTAGGTTAGGTTAGGTTAGGTTAGGTTAGGTTAGGTTAGGTTAGGTTAGGTTAGGTTAGGTTAGGTTAGGTTAGGTTAGGTTAGGTTAGGTTAGGTTAGGTTAGGTTAGGTTAGGTTAGGTTAGGTTAGGTTAGGTTAGGTTAGGTTAGGTTAGGTTAGGTTAGGTTAGGTTAGGTTAGGTTAGGTTAGGTTAGGTTAGGTTAGGTTAGGTTAGGTTAGGTTAGGTTAGGTTAGGTTAGGTTAGGTTAGGTTAGGTTAGGTTAGGTTAGGTTAGGTTAGGTTAGGTTAGGTTAGGTTAGGTTAGGTTAGGTTAGGTTAGGTTAGGTTAGGTTAGGTTAGGTTAGGTTAGGTTAGGTTAGGTTAGGTTAGGTTAGGTTAGGTTAGGTTAGGTTAGGTTAGGTTAGGTTAGGTTAGGTTAGGTTAGGTTAGGTTAGGTTAGGTTAGGTTAGGTTAGGTTAGGTTAGGTTAGGTTAGGTTAGGTTAGGTTAGGTTAGGTTAGGTTAGGTTAGGTTAGGTTAGGTTAGGTTAGGTTAGGTTAGGTTAGGTTAGGTTAGGTTAGGTTAGGTTAGGTTAGGTTAGGTTAGGTTAGGTTAGGTTAGGTTAGGTTAGGTTAGGTTAGGTTAGGTTAGGTTAGGTTAGGTTAGGTTAGGTTAGGTTAGGTTAGGTTAGGTTAGGTTAGGTTAGGTTAGGTTAGGTTAGGTTAGGTTAGGTTAGGTTAGGTTAGGTTAGGTTAGGTTAGGTTAGGTTAGGTTAGGTTAGGTTAGGTTAGGTTAGGTTAGGTTAGGTTAGGTTAGGTTAGGTTAGGTTAGGTTAGGTTAGGTTAGGTTAGGTTAGGTTAGGTTAGGTTAGGTTAGGTTAGGTTAGGTTAGGTTAGGTTAGGTTAGGTTAGGTTAGGTTAGGTTAGGTTAGGTTAGGTTAGGTTAGGTTAGGTTAGGTTAGGTTAGGTTAGGTTAGGTTAGGTTAGGTTAGGTTAGGTTAGGTTAGGTTAGGTTAGGTTAGGTTAGGTTAGGTTAGGTTAGGTTAGGTTAGGTTAGGTTAGGTTAGGTTAGGTTAGGTTAGGTTAGGTTAGGTTAGGTTAGGTTAGGTTAGGTTAGGTTAGGTTAGGTTAGGTTAGGTTAGGTTAGGTTAGGTTAGGTTAGGTTAGGTTAGGTTAGGTTAGGTTAGGTTAGGTTAGGTTAGGTTAGGTTAGGTTAGGTTAGGTTAGGTTAGGTTAGGTTAGGTTAGGTTAGGTTAGGTTAGGTTAGGTTAGGTTAGGTTAGGTTAGGTTAGGTTAGGTTAGGTTAGGTTAGGTTAGGTTAGGTTAGGTTAGGTTAGGTTAGGTTAGGTTAGGTTAGGTTAGGTTAGGTTAGGTTAGGTTAGGTTAGGTTAGGTTAGGTTAGGTTAGGTTAGGTTAGGTTAGGTTAGGTTAGGTTAGGTTAGGTTAGGTTAGGTTAGGTTAGGTTAGGTTAGGTTAGGTTAGGTTAGGTTAGGTTAGGTTAGGTTAGGTTAGGTTAGGTTAGGTTAGGTTAGGTTAGGTTAGGTTAGGTTAGGTTAGGTTAGGTTAGGTTAGGTTAGGTTAGGTTAGGTTAGGTTAGGTTAGGTTAGGTTAGGTTAGGTTAGGTTAGGTTAGGTTAGGTTAGGTTAGGTTAGGTTAGGTTAGGTTAGGTTAGGTTAGGTTAGGTTAGGTTAGGTTAGGTTAGGTTAGGTTAGGTTAGGTTAGGTTAGGTTAGGTTAGGTTAGGTTAGGTTAGGTTAGGTTAGGTTAGGTTAGGTTAGGTTAGGTTAGGTTAGGTTAGGTTAGGTTAGGTTAGGTTAGGTTAGGTTAGGTTAGGTTAGGTTAGGTTAGGTTAGGTTAGGTTAGGTTAGGTTAGGTTAGGTTAGGTTAGGTTAGGTTAGGTTAGGTTAGGTTAGGTTAGGTTAGGTTAGGTTAGGTTAGGTTAGGTTAGGTTAGGTTAGGTTAGGTTAGGTTAGGTTAGGTTAGGTTAGGTTAGGTTAGGTTAGGTTAGGTTAGGTTAGGTTAGGTTAGGTTAGGTTAGGTTAGGTTAGGTTAGGTTAGGTTAGGTTAGGTTAGGTTAGGTTAGGTTAGGTTAGGTTAGGTTAGGTTAGGTTAGGTTAGGTTAGGTTAGGTTAGGTTAGGTTAGGTTAGGTTAGGTTAGGTTAGGTTAGGTTAGGTTAGGTTAGGTTAGGTTAGGTTAGGTTAGGTTAGGTTAGGTTAGGTTAGGTTAGGTTAGGTTAGGTTAGGTTAGGTTAGGTTAGGTTAGGTTAGGTTAGGTTAGGTTAGGTTAGGTTAGGTTAGGTTAGGTTAGGTTAGGTTAGGTTAGGTTAGGTTAGGTTAGGTTAGGTTAGGTTAGGTTAGGTTAGGTTAGGTTAGGTTAGGTTAGGTTAGGTTAGGTTAGGTTAGGTTAGGTTAGGTTAGGTTAGGTTAGGTTAGGTTAGGTTAGGTTAGGTTAGGTTAGGTTAGGTTAGGTTAGGTTAGGTTAGGTTAGGTTAGGTTAGGTTAGGTTAGGTTAGGTTAGGTTAGGTTAGGTTAGGTTAGGTTAGGTTAGGTTAGGTTAGGTTAGGTTAGGTTAGGTTAGGTTAGGTTAGGTTAGGTTAGGTTAGGTTAGGTTAGGTTAGGTTAGGTTAGGTTAGGTTAGGTTAGGTTAGGTTAGGTTAGGTTAGGTTAGGTTAGGTTAGGTTAGGTTAGGTTAGGTTAGGTTAGGTTAGGTTAGGTTAGGTTAGGTTAGGTTAGGTTAGGTTAGGTTAGGTTAGGTTAGGTTAGGTTAGGTTAGGTTAGGTTAGGTTAGGTTAGGTTAGGTTAGGTTAGGTTAGGTTAGGTTAGGTTAGGTTAGGTTAGGTTAGGTTAGGTTAGGTTAGGTTAGGTTAGGTTAGGTTAGGTTAGGTTAGGTTAGGTTAGGTTAGGTTAGGTTAGGTTAGGTTAGGTTAGGTTAGGTTAGGTTAGGTTAGGTTAGGTTAGGTTAGGTTAGGTTAGGTTAGGTTAGGTTAGGTTAGGTTAGGTTAGGTTAGGTTAGGTTAGGTTAGGTTAGGTTAGGTTAGGTTAGGTTAGGTTAGGTTAGGTTAGGTTAGGTTAGGTTAGGTTAGGTTAGGTTAGGTTAGGTTAGGTTAGGTTAGGTTAGGTTAGGTTAGGTTAGGTTAGGTTAGGTTAGGTTAGGTTAGGTTAGGTTAGGTTAGGTTAGGTTAGGTTAGGTTAGGTTAGGTTAGGTTAGGTTAGGTTAGGTTAGGTTAGGTTAGGTTAGGTTAGGTTAGGTTAGGTTAGGTTAGGTTAGGTTAGGTTAGGTTAGGTTAGGTTAGGTTAGGTTAGGTTAGGTTAGGTTAGGTTAGGTTAGGTTAGGTTAGGTTAGGTTAGGTTAGGTTAGGTTAGGTTAGGTTAGGTTAGGTTAGGTTAGGTTAGGTTAGGTTAGGTTAGGTTAGGTTAGGTTAGGTTAGGTTAGGTTAGGTTAGGTTAGGTTAGGTTAGGTTAGGTTAGGTTAGGTTAGGTTAGGTTAGGTTAGGTTAGGTTAGGTTAGGTTAGGTTAGGTTAGGTTAGGTTAGGTTAGGTTAGGTTAGGTTAGGTTAGGTTAGGTTAGGTTAGGTTAGGTTAGGTTAGGTTAGGTTAGGTTAGGTTAGGTTAGGTTAGGTTAGGTTAGGTTAGGTTAGGTTAGGTTAGGTTAGGTTAGGTTAGGTTAGGTTAGGTTAGGTTAGGTTAGGTTAGGTTAGGTTAGGTTAGGTTAGGTTAGGTTAGGTTAGGTTAGGTTAGGTTAGGTTAGGTTAGGTTAGGTTAGGTTAGGTTAGGTTAGGTTAGGTTAGGTTAGGTTAGGTTAGGTTAGGTTAGGTTAGGTTAGGTTAGGTTAGGTTAGGTTAGGTTAGGTTAGGTTAGGTTAGGTTAGGTTAGGTTAGGTTAGGTTAGGTTAGGTTAGGTTAGGTTAGGTTAGGTTAGGTTAGGTTAGGTTAGGTTAGGTTAGGTTAGGTTAGGTTAGGTTAGGTTAGGTTAGGTTAGGTTAGGTTAGGTTAGGTTAGGTTAGGTTAGGTTAGGTTAGGTTAGGTTAGGTTAGGTTAGGTTAGGTTAGGTTAGGTTAGGTTAGGTTAGGTTAGGTTAGGTTAGGTTAGGTTAGGTTAGGTTAGGTTAGGTTAGGTTAGGTTAGGTTAGGTTAGGTTAGGTTAGGTTAGGTTAGGTTAGGTTAGGTTAGGTTAGGTTAGGTTAGGTTAGGTTAGGTTAGGTTAGGTTAGGTTAGGTTAGGTTAGGTTAGGTTAGGTTAGGTTAGGTTAGGTTAGGTTAGGTTAGGTTAGGTTAGGTTAGGTTAGGTTAGGTTAGGTTAGGTTAGGTTAGGTTAGGTTAGGTTAGGTTAGGTTAGGTTAGGTTAGGTTAGGTTAGGTTAGGTTAGGTTAGGTTAGGTTAGGTTAGGTTAGGTTAGGTTAGGTTAGGTTAGGTTAGGTTAGGTTAGGTTAGGTTAGGTTAGGTTAGGTTAGGTTAGGTTAGGTTAGGTTAGGTTAGGTTAGGTTAGGTTAGGTTAGGTTAGGTTAGGTTAGGTTAGGTTAGGTTAGGTTAGGTTAGGTTAGGTTAGGTTAGGTTAGGTTAGGTTAGGTTAGGTTAGGTTAGGTTAGGTTAGGTTAGGTTAGGTTAGGTTAGGTTAGGTTAGGTTAGGTTAGGTTAGGTTAGGTTAGGTTAGGTTAGGTTAGGTTAGGTTAGGTTAGGTTAGGTTAGGTTAGGTTAGGTTAGGTTAGGTTAGGTTAGGTTAGGTTAGGTTAGGTTAGGTTAGGTTAGGTTAGGTTAGGTTAGGTTAGGTTAGGTTAGGTTAGGTTAGGTTAGGTTAGGTTAGGTTAGGTTAGGTTAGGTTAGGTTAGGTTAGGTTAGGTTAGGTTAGGTTAGGTTAGGTTAGGTTAGGTTAGGTTAGGTTAGGTTAGGTTAGGTTAGGTTAGGTTAGGTTAGGTTAGGTTAGGTTAGGTTAGGTTAGGTTAGGTTAGGTTAGGTTAGGTTAGGTTAGGTTAGGTTAGGTTAGGTTAGGTTAGGTTAGGTTAGGTTAGGTTAGGTTAGGTTAGGTTAGGTTAGGTTAGGTTAGGTTAGGTTAGGTTAGGTTAGGTTAGGTTAGGTTAGGTTAGGTTAGGTTAGGTTAGGTTAGGTTAGGTTAGGTTAGGTTAGGTTAGGTTAGGTTAGGTTAGGTTAGGTTAGGTTAGGTTAGGTTAGGTTAGGTTAGGTTAGGTTAGGTTAGGTTAGGTTAGGTTAGGTTAGGTTAGGTTAGGTTAGGTTAGGTTAGGTTAGGTTAGGTTAGGTTAGGTTAGGTTAGGTTAGGTTAGGTTAGGTTAGGTTAGGTTAGGTTAGGTTAGGTTAGGTTAGGTTAGGTTAGGTTAGGTTAGGTTAGGTTAGGTTAGGTTAGGTTAGGTTAGGTTAGGTTAGGTTAGGTTAGGTTAGGTTAGGTTAGGTTAGGTTAGGTTAGGTTAGGTTAGGTTAGGTTAGGTTAGGTTAGGTTAGGTTAGGTTAGGTTAGGTTAGGTTAGGTTAGGTTAGGTTAGGTTAGGTTAGGTTAGGTTAGGTTAGGTTAGGTTAGGTTAGGTTAGGTTAGGTTAGGTTAGGTTAGGTTAGGTTAGGTTAGGTTAGGTTAGGTTAGGTTAGGTTAGGTTAGGTTAGGTTAGGTTAGGTTAGGTTAGGTTAGGTTAGGTTAGGTTAGGTTAGGTTAGGTTAGGTTAGGTTAGGTTAGGTTAGGTTAGGTTAGGTTAGGTTAGGTTAGGTTAGGTTAGGTTAGGTTAGGTTAGGTTAGGTTAGGTTAGGTTAGGTTAGGTTAGGTTAGGTTAGGTTAGGTTAGGTTAGGTTAGGTTAGGTTAGGTTAGGTTAGGTTAGGTTAGGTTAGGTTAGGTTAGGTTAGGTTAGGTTAGGTTAGGTTAGGTTAGGTTAGGTTAGGTTAGGTTAGGTTAGGTTAGGTTAGGTTAGGTTAGGTTAGGTTAGGTTAGGTTAGGTTAGGTTAGGTTAGGTTAGGTTAGGTTAGGTTAGGTTAGGTTAGGTTAGGTTAGGTTAGGTTAGGTTAGGTTAGGTTAGGTTAGGTTAGGTTAGGTTAGGTTAGGTTAGGTTAGGTTAGGTTAGGTTAGGTTAGGTTAGGTTAGGTTAGGTTAGGTTAGGTTAGGTTAGGTTAGGTTAGGTTAGGTTAGGTTAGGTTAGGTTAGGTTAGGTTAGGTTAGGTTAGGTTAGGTTAGGTTAGGTTAGGTTAGGTTAGGTTAGGTTAGGTTAGGTTAGGTTAGGTTAGGTTAGGTTAGGTTAGGTTAGGTTAGGTTAGGTTAGGTTAGGTTAGGTTAGGTTAGGTTAGGTTAGGTTAGGTTAGGTTAGGTTAGGTTAGGTTAGGTTAGGTTAGGTTAGGTTAGGTTAGGTTAGGTTAGGTTAGGTTAGGTTAGGTTAGGTTAGGTTAGGTTAGGTTAGGTTAGGTTAGGTTAGGTTAGGTTAGGTTAGGTTAGGTTAGGTTAGGTTAGGTTAGGTTAGGTTAGGTTAGGTTAGGTTAGGTTAGGTTAGGTTAGGTTAGGTTAGGTTAGGTTAGGTTAGGTTAGGTTAGGTTAGGTTAGGTTAGGTTAGGTTAGGTTAGGTTAGGTTAGGTTAGGTTAGGTTAGGTTAGGTTAGGTTAGGTTAGGTTAGGTTAGGTTAGGTTAGGTTAGGTTAGGTTAGGTTAGGTTAGGTTAGGTTAGGTTAGGTTAGGTTAGGTTAGGTTAGGTTAGGTTAGGTTAGGTTAGGTTAGGTTAGGTTAGGTTAGGTTAGGTTAGGTTAGGTTAGGTTAGGTTAGGTTAGGTTAGGTTAGGTTAGGTTAGGTTAGGTTAGGTTAGGTTAGGTTAGGTTAGGTTAGGTTAGGTTAGGTTAGGTTAGGTTAGGTTAGGTTAGGTTAGGTTAGGTTAGGTTAGGTTAGGTTAGGTTAGGTTAGGTTAGGTTAGGTTAGGTTAGGTTAGGTTAGGTTAGGTTAGGTTAGGTTAGGTTAGGTTAGGTTAGGTTAGGTTAGGTTAGGTTAGGTTAGGTTAGGTTAGGTTAGGTTAGGTTAGGTTAGGTTAGGTTAGGTTAGGTTAGGTTAGGTTAGGTTAGGTTAGGTTAGGTTAGGTTAGGTTAGGTTAGGTTAGGTTAGGTTAGGTTAGGTTAGGTTAGGTTAGGTTAGGTTAGGTTAGGTTAGGTTAGGTTAGGTTAGGTTAGGTTAGGTTAGGTTAGGTTAGGTTAGGTTAGGTTAGGTTAGGTTAGGTTAGGTTAGGTTAGGTTAGGTTAGGTTAGGTTAGGTTAGGTTAGGTTAGGTTAGGTTAGGTTAGGTTAGGTTAGGTTAGGTTAGGTTAGGTTAGGTTAGGTTAGGTTAGGTTAGGTTAGGTTAGGTTAGGTTAGGTTAGGTTAGGTTAGGTTAGGTTAGGTTAGGTTAGGTTAGGTTAGGTTAGGTTAGGTTAGGTTAGGTTAGGTTAGGTTAGGTTAGGTTAGGTTAGGTT
>CALYMT010000008.1:0-63712 GCA_944547425.1 Eupithecia centaureata | reverse complement strand
GGATGTCAACCTCTTGAATGTCATATTTGAGACCAACCCTTTAGGTAAACTATTTTACTATGTAGTGATACGTTTTACATATTTTTTTATTATAAGTCTAGCTGTCGCGTTTCTTGAGATACAGCCTGGTGACAGACAGCGCAGTCTTAGTATATATAGGGTCCCGTTTTTACCCATCGGGTAAGTAACCCTAAAACTAAAATTCCTTTACGGCAACTGTTCAGGTTTTGTAATTAAGAAATTTATGATAATGATGACCATGAAATCTGATTTTCAGGTACATCTTAAGTGATATGATTATCTTAAGTGAAATGACCTTCTTAGCCAAAGTATAGTATCAGTTTTGTGACTTAATATTTATATATTACTACTATAAACCATCCTCTTGAATCACTCTTGTCTATGAAAAAAACCGCATCAAAATCCGTTGCGTAGTTTTTAAGATTTAAGCATATTAAGGACAGAGAAAGCGACTTTGTTTTATACTACGTAGTGATGATGATGATGATATATGTATATTAATATAGAATACCTACGTGACCACAAAACCCGGCATAAATATAAAACGTAAACAACATTTGCGCCAATTTCTTCCACGTTGTTTTTATTATATTGCCAGCTTTGCCAATTTGTGAGGAATTTTTAATGTTTATTTATCTACCCACATAGTTAATTAACATTGGTGTTTAAGGACTATTTTTATAGTAATTTGCTATTAAAGGTAAAGTATCTAAGGTACCTACGCTTTCTCTGTCCCTATATTCCTATGTCCCTTTGTATGCTTTAATATTGAAACTTTTTCAATAGATAGCGTGATTCAAGAGGAAGGTTTTTTATTTATATTATATATAGCTCGATTACCATTGACTGACTGACTGATTGACATGGTTGTTCTCCTTGATGGTGGATGGGAAGGTATATTTTTTTTTGCACAAAACGTTGGAGGTGTTCAATCGAACCTGGGGAAAAATCCTACTTTTCGAGATTTCCCCCTCCTTCCCCCTCAAAAGGGGGCAAACGCAAAGGTCGATTTTTCTCAGAGACGGTGATAGATGGAATGAAAATTTTTGCGGGGAGAGGTAGAAGAGGGGCTCGCGAAGCGAGCCCGCACCCAAAAATCTAGTTACCTTATATATAAAATTCGATTACCACTCACTGATTCACTGACTCACTGACATGATTGTTCTCCCTGTTGGTGGAGGGGGAGGTATGGTTTTTTTTACGGAAATGTAGAGGGGAGACCGAAGTGAGTATGGGAAAATTCCAACTTTTTTGAATTTCGAACCCCCTCTAGGACCCCCCGGGGGTTCTTCGGCCGTGTAGGGGGGTGGGTCAGATTTTTTTGTGGGGTCGTGTAGAGGGTTAGAAACCATTGTGGGGGGTGAAATTTTTTTGACCCCCAACACCCCCCGAGACCCCCCGCTTTTGAATTGCTCCCGGATGAAGGAGCGATGGAGGATTTCGGATGGCGGGATCGTATAGAGGGTTTTGTCTCTAATCGGAAGAAAAAAAAAATTGACCCCCCCCCATGACCCCTTTTTAGACCCCCCTTTCGTATCTCCCGAACGGCTCGCGATGGAAAAAAAATCTTTTCACAGTCGCGTAGAGGAGGACGAATAGTTGCGGAAGCCAAAAAAGTTTGACCCCTTTGCACCCCCAGACCCCCTTTTTTTAAAAAAAACTGTTTTTTGGCCAATTTTTGGGGTTATTTTTAGGGTGGAGCATCGAGGCGAGCGAAGCGAGCCGAGATGCGACACCGGGAACCAGCACGGCGAGTGAAGCGAGCCGTGCTGCGTTCCCCCCCACGACCCCCCCCTCCCCCCTGGGAGCATCGCGGCGAGCGAAGCGAGCCGCGATGCGACTACGGGGGCTCCAGGAGGGGCAGCGGAGGGGGAGTCGCAGCACGGCGAGCGAAGCGAGCCGTGCTGTGACCCCCCGCCGCTGCCCCCCCCCGAACACCCCCCCCCCCCCAAAAAATTGATATCAGTATCGTTTTCGACTAACTCGGGGGTGAGGATTTCGAATATGATGTCGGCGGGGAGCGGCGAGCGAAGCGAGCCGCGATCCGACACTGCAAGGCGAGCGAAGCGAGCCGCGTAGTGTGGAGTCGTATTGCGGTGAGCGAAGCGAACCGCAATGCGATGACTGACACCCTGCAAGGCGAGCGAAGCGAGCCGCGCTTCGAGTCACAAGGCGAGCGTAGCGAGCCGCGCAGTGTAACCGCATGGGTAGAGTCGACGACCGCGACCCAGCAAGGCGAGCGAAGCGAGCCGCGCTTCGAGTCACACTGCAAGGCGAGCGCAGCGAGCCGCGCAGTGTGGTAGCACGGGTAGAGTCGTATTGCGGTGAGCGAAGCGAACCGCAATGCGACGACTGAATCCCAGCAAGGCGAGCGAAGCGAGCCGCGCTTCCCGTCACACTGCAAGGCGAGCGTAGCGAGCCGCGCAGTGTGACCGCACACCCCTCATATGGGTATCGTTTTCGAATAACTACAACCCGATAATTACGATAAAGACGTCCATTTTGAAATCCAAAATGGCTGAACTTTTGAAATCGCAATGGGTATCGATTTCGAGCAATACGTGGGTGTAGGTTACGATAAGGGGAACAAAATTAAAAAAAAAACAGCCCACACAACCGACGCGGGCTGCTCGCAGCCCGCGCAGCACGCAAAAAACTAGTTACCTTATATATAAAATTCGATTACCACTGACTCACTGACTGATTGACATAATTGTTCTCCTTGATGGTGGAGGGGGAGGTATGGTTTTTTTTACGGAAATGTGTAGGGGAGGTGGGGGTGAGTCTGGGAAAATTCCGACTTTTTTAAATTTCGAACCCCCTCTAGGACCCCCCGGGGGTTCTTCGGCCGTGTAGGGGGGTGGGTCAGATTTTTTTGTGGGGTCGTGTAGAGGGTTAGAAACCATTGTGGGGGGTGAAATTTTTTTGACCCCCAACACCCCCCGAGACCCCCCGCTTTTAAATTGCTCCCGGATGGAGGAGCGATAGAGGATTTCGGATGGCGGGATCGTATAGAGGGTTTAGTCTTTAATCGGAAGAAAAAAAAAATTGCCCCTCCCCCCATGACCCCTTTTTTGAACCCCCTTTCGTATCTCCCGAACGGCTCGCGATGGAAAAAAAATCTTTTCGCAGTCGCGTAGAGGAGGACGAATAGTTGCGGAAGCCAAAAAAAGTTTGACCCTTTTGAACCCCCAGACCCCCTTTTTTTTAAAAAAACCGTTTTTTGACCCATTTTTAGGGTTTTTTTTTGGGGTGGAGCATCGAGGCGAGCGAAGCGAGCCGAGATGCGACACCGGGAACCAGCACGGCGAGCGAAGCGAGCCGTGCTGCGTTCCCCCCGACGACCCCCACGACCCCCCCCCCCCCCCCCTGGGAGCATCGCGGCGAGCGAAGCGAGCCGCGATGCGACCACGGGGGCTTGAGGAGGGGCAGCGGAGGGGGAGTCGCAGCACGGCGAGCGAAGCGAGCCGTGCTGTGACCCCCCGCCGCTGACCCCCCCCAAGCCCCCCCTACCAAAAATATTGATATGGGTATCGTTTTCAACTAACTCGGGGGTGAGGATTTCGAATATGATGACAGCGGGGAGCGGCGAGCGAAGCGAGCCGCGATCCGATACTGCAAGGCGAGCGAAGCGAGCCGCGCAGTGTGGAGTCGTATTGCGGTGAGCGAAGCGAACCGCAATGCGATGATTGACACACAGCAAGGCGAGCGAAGCGAGCCGAGCTTCGAGTCACACTGCAAGGCGAGCGTAGCGAGCCGCGCAGTGTGATCGCATGGCTAAAGTCGTATTGCGGTGAGCGAAGCGAACCGCAATGCGACGTCTGATACGTAGCAAGGCGAGCGAAGCAAGCCGCGCTTCCCGTCACACTGCAAGGCGAGCGCAGCGAGCCGCGCAGTGTGGTAGCATGGGCAGAGTCGTATTGCGGTGAGCGAAGCGAACCGCAATGCGACGATTGACACCCAGCAAGGCGAGCGAAGCGAGCCGCGCTTCCCGTCACACTGCAAGGCGAGCGTAGCGAGCCGCGCAGTGTGACCGCACACCCCTCATATGGGTATCGTTTTCGAAAAACTACAACCCGAAAATTACGATAAAGACGTCCATTTTGAAATCCAAAATGGCTAAAGTTTTGACATTACAAAATACCCTCATGGGTATCGATTTCGAGCAATACGTGGGTGTAGGTTACGAAAAGGGGTTCTAAATTTAAAATAAACAGCAACTCGACGGACGCGGGCTGCTCGCAGCCCGCGCAGCACGCAAAAAACTAGTTACCTTATATATAAAATTCGATTACCACTGACTCACTCACTCATTGACATGATTGTTCTCCCTGTTGGTGGAGGGGGAGGTATGGTTTTTTTTACGGAAATGTGGAGGGGAGGTGGGGGTGAGTCTGGGAAAATTCCAACTTTTTTAAATTTCGAACCCCCCCTAAGACCCCCCGGGGGTTCTTCGGCCGTGTAGGGGGGTGGGTCAGATTTTTTTGTGGGGTCGTGTAGAGGGTTAGAAACCATTGTGGGGGTGAAATTTTTTTGACCCCCAACACCCCCCGAGACCCCCCGCTTTTGAATTGCTACCGGATGGAGGAGCGATGGAGGGTTTTGGATGACGGCATCGTATAGAGGGTTTAGTTTCTAATCGGAAGAAAAAAAAAATTGACCCCCCCCCCATGACCCCTTTTTAGACCCCCCTTTCGTATCTCCCGAACGGCTCGCGATGGAAAAAAAATCTTTTCGCAGTCGCGTAGAGGAGGACGAATAGTTGCGGAAGCCAAAAAAAGTTTGACCCCTTTGCACCCCCAGACCCCTTTTTTTAAAAAAAAACCGTTTTTTGACCCATTTTTAGGGGTTTTTTTTGGGGTGGAGCATCGAGGCGAGCGAAGCGAGCCGAGATGCGACACCGGGAACCAGCGCGGCGAGCGAAGCGAGCCGTGCTGTGTTCCCCCCGACGACCCCCACGACCCCCCCCCCCCCCTGGGAGCATCGCGGCGAGCGAAGCGAGCCGCGATGCGACTACGGGGGCTCCAGGAGGGGCAGCGGAGTCGCAGCACGGCGAGCGAAGCGAACCGTGCTGTGACCCCCCGCCGCTGCCCCCCCTGGACCCCCCCCCCCACCAAAAAAATTGATATGGATATCGTTTTCGACTAACTTGGGGGTGAGGATTTCGAATATGATGTCGGCGGGGAGCGGCGAGCGAAGCGAGCCGCGATCCGACACTGCAAGGCGAGCGAAGCGAGCCGCGCAGTGTGGAGTCGTATTGCGGTGAGCGAAGCGAACCGCAATGCGATGACTGACACCCAGCAAGGCGAGCGAAGCGAGCCGCGCTTCGAGTCACACTGCAAGGCGAGCGCAGCGAGCCGCGCAGTGTGGTAGCATGGGCAGAGTCGTATTGCGGTGAGCGAAGCGAACCGCAATGCGACGACTGACACCCAGCAAGGCGAGCGAAGCGAGCCGCGCTTCCCGTCACACTGCAAGGCGAGCGTAGCGAGCCGCGCAGTGTGGTAGTACGAGTGGAGTCGTATTGCGGTGAGCGAAGCGAACCGCAATGCGACGACCGAGACCCAGCAAGGCGAGCGAAGCGAGACGCGCTTCCCGTCACACTGCAAGGCGAGCGTAGCGAGCCGCGCAGTGTGACGGGACCGCACACCCGTCATATGGGTATCGTTTTCGAATAACTACAACCCGAAAATTACGATAAAGACGTCCATTTTGAAATCCAAAATGGCTAAAGTTTTGACATTACAAAATACCCTCATGGGTATCGATTTCGAGCAATACGTGGGTGTAGGTTACGAAAAGGGGTTCTAAATTTAAAATAAACAGCAACTCGACGGACGCGGGCTGCTCGCAGCCCGCGCAGCACGCAAAAAACTAGTTACCTTATATATAAAATTCGATTACCACTCACTGACTCACTCACTGACATGATTGTTCTCCCTGTTGGTGGATGGGGAGGTATGGTTTTTTTTACGGAAATGTAGAGGGGAGACCGGGGTGAGTATGGGAAAATTCCAACTTTTTTAAATTTCGAACCCCCTCCATGACCCCCCGGGGGTTCTTCGGCCGTGTAGGGGGGTGGGTCAGATTTTTTTGTGGGGTCGTGTAGAGGGTTACAAACCATTGTGGGGGGTGAAATTTTTTTGACCCCCAACACCCCCCGAGACCCCCCGCTTTTGAATTGCTACCAGAGAGCGTCCCGATGGAGGATTTCGGATGGCGGGATCGTATAGAGGGTTTAGTCTTTAATCGGAAGAAAAAAAAAATTGACCCCCCCCCATGACCCCTTTTTAGACCCCCCTTTCGTATCTCCCGAACGGCTCGCGATGGAAAAAAAATCTTTTCGCAGTTGCGTAGAGGGGGACGAATAGTTGCGGAAGCCAAAAAAAGTTTGACCCCTTTGCACCCCCAGACCCCCTTTTTTTAAAAAAAAACGTTTTTTGACCCATTTTTAGGGTTTTTTTTGGGGTGGAGCATCGAGGCGAGCGAAGCGAGCCGAGATGCGACACCGGGAACCAGCACGGCGAGCGAAGCGAGCCGTGCTGCGTTCCCCCCGACGACCCCTACGACCCCCCCCCCCCTGGGAGCATCGCGGCGAGCGAAGCGAGCCGCGATGCGACTACGGGGGCTTCAGGAGAGGCAGCGGAGGGGGTGTCGCAGCACGGCGAGCGAAGCGAGCCGTGCTGTGACCTCCCGCCGTTGCCCCCCCTGGAATGAAGTTTGACCCCTTTGCACCCCCAGACCCCTTTTTTTTAAAAAATCGATTTTTGGCCAATGTTTAGGGTTTTTTTAGGTTGGAGCATCGAGGCGAGCGAAGCGAGCCGAGGTGCGACACCGGGAACCAGCACGGCGAGCGAAGCGAGCCGTACTGCGTTCCCCCCGACGACCCCCTCGATTCCCCCTTGGGGTTCTTCGGCCGTGTAGGGGGGTCGGACAGATTTTTTTATGGGGTCGTATAGAGGGTTGAAAATCGTTGTGGGGGTGAAATTTTTTTGACCCCCAACACCCCCCGAGACCCCCCGCTTTTGAATTGCTACCGGATAGCGTCCCGATGGAGGATTTCGGATGGCAGGATCGTATAGAGGGTTTAGACTTTAATCGGAAGAAAAAAAAAATTGACCCCCCCCCCATGACCCCTTTTTAGAACCCCCTTTCGTATCTCCCGAACGGCTCACGATGGAAAAAAAATATTTTCACAGTCGCGTAGAGAAGGTCGAATAGTTGGGGAAGCCAAAAAAAGTTTGACCCCTTTGCACCCCCAGACCCCCTTTTTTTGAAAAAAACCGTATTTTGACCCATTTTTAGGGTTTTTTGTAGGGTGGAGCATCGAGGCGAGCGAAGCGAGCCGAGATGCGACACCGGGAACCAGCACGGCGAGCGAAGCGAGCCGTGCTGCGTTCCCCCCACGACCCCCAGGACAAACCCCTCGACCCCCCCCTGGGGTTCTTCGGCCGTGTAGGGGGGTGGGTCAGTTTTTTTTGTGGGGTCGTATGGAGGGTTACAGATCGTTGTGGGGTTGAAATTTTTTTTACCCCTAACACCCCCCGAGACCCCCCGCTTTTGAATTGCTACCAGATAGCGTCCCGATGGAGGATTTCGGATGGCAGGATCGTATAGAGGGCTTAGTCTTTAATCGGAAGAAAAAAAAATTGACCCCCCCCCCATGCCCCCTTTTTAGAACCCCCTTTCGTATCTCCCGAACGGCTCGCGATGGAAAAAAAATATTTTCGCAGTCGCGTAGAAGAGGACGAATAGTTGCGAAAGCCAAAAAAAGTTTGACCCCTTTGCACCCCCAGACCCCCTTTTTTTGAAATAACCGTATTTTGGCAAAATTTTGACCTTTTTTGTAGGGTGAAGCATCGAGGCGAGCGAAGCGAGCCGAGATGCGACACCGGGAACCAGCACGGCAAGCGAAGCGAGCCGTGCTGCGTTCTTCCCACGACCCCCAGGACAAACCCCTCGACCCCCCCTGGGGTTCTTCGGCCGTGTAGGGGGGTGGGTCAGATTTTTTTGTGGGGTCGTATGGAGGGTTACAAATCGTTGTGGGGGGTGTAATACGTAAAAATAAAAAATACGTGTTTACGTGTTATTCACACCATATTTTATTTATACCAAGTTTTGAGGGAATTGAACCAAGGAACAATTATTTTCAATGAAAGCATCATACCACCCTATTAAGTTAAAATTTCGAAATTTCCGTTTATAACAGCCTATGTCCTAAACTATTTACATACCATTTTTCATTTAAATATGTCAAACATTCACACAGATTTTCCCATTTATTATAATAGTAAAATTAACCATTTATTGACAAAAAAAATACCTTTTGTTTAAGGTGGATTCGACACCGGGCACCAGCACGGCGAGCAAAGTGAACTTTTTTCCCAAGACCACTCCAACTCTTATGAAAACCTTTAGTCAGTCATGTCATGATTTCTAACTCTTACATATTTTATTTAAATACTTTTGTTTCTGTAGCCTGATAGTTTTGTTTGTAAGAAATATTTTTTTGTTAATAATTTATTGTTCAAAAGTAGTTAGTAGTATTGGACTTTTGCCCTTTTAAAAATGATGGGTTTACTTACATTAATTTCACACCATTCCCATTTGATTCTTATGAAATGTCCATTATAACCTCATTCAATTGAATAATTAAGTACCTACTCTTAATATTTATCCCAGGTGTGGAGGTTTATTAAGTGAACAAACTTGAACAATATAACTACAAAACACATGCTTCGAATTAAAACAATATTTTTAGAGTATTCATTTTAATTTTGTAAAAAAAAACATCAGGTTATCTCTCAAATAAAACTCAATTAAAAGTGGTTAATTATTTTAATTCACAAGTTAAAAATGGCCAAATATTACAATAAACACATAATCTTATTAATCATGTTTTAAGTTTGAATATTAGTAAAAATAATAGTATAAATTACCCACATTACTGAGGGGCTTCGTTAACAATTTTGCCGTTTATATTTCTCCTTTATTTTGGCATTTGGGTAAATGCTGCAATGTTTATGATAATGCCAAAAATGACAATCTTATTTTGTATAGGCTATTTTTATAGACATTACTTTGTATAGATTTTATTACTTTAGTGACCATTTTATTGTTTGGCCAAGTGTTATGCTAAACTCCATGTAGATAAATTTTATTAGTCTTTTCTTTGCATATCAAATATTTGATCACCACAATTTCATAGAAAATGGCAGATACCATATTTTCATATCAATCTGAAATAAGAAACACAGTTATAAAAATAGCTCAAAGAATTAGCAACTGCAGTGGCAGTAGGCCGGCCATATCTCCTGTAGAACCAACAACCATTGGGGTAAACATGTGCATTTGAGTGGAGACCACTAAACATAGTGTAGAACGATCTCGGGCCAAATGAACTGACGATTTGCGAAAGACTGCTGACAGATGCTGGATGCGGCATGTTGAAGACAGGGCACTTTGGCGTTCATTAGGGGAGGCCTATGACCAGCAGTGGACAAATATAGGTTGATGATGATGATACTGCTTAACGTAATACACAATTTCTTGAAGAACTGAGACTCCATGGAACAATTAACCAAACATTATCTTCGAAATATTGAGTAAATGGTCATTTTGTAAGTCATAATTACACAATTCAACAATAATAATGGAAACGTTGAATTGATACCTACGCATAATAATTGAAAATTCATTGTCGTCTTATGTAGAAATAATAAGATAACAATTAATTATTATTGCAGCTTTCTTTCTACTATTTACAGCTGTTTATTTATTTTATGGTTTAACTTCTTGAATATGGACCTAGGGCTATTTCTATTCTGAAGTTGACAAGACAAATAATTGTGAGTTGTGACGTAGGTATAAACAAACATCAATGACATGTCAGTTCAGTTCATCATTCTGGTCAGAGAGAATTAGGTACCTATTTTGTAACTTTTGGACTGACAAACTGATGAAAATATGACTCGACTATCAATAATAAACAAACAGTTACTGTTGTATAATATTTGTCAGTTCGTAACACAATACGTCACACAATAAAGACACAGGTATATTTAACCGACAACCGTTGGGGTAAACGTGTTCTTGAGTGGAGACCGCGACTCGGTAAACGTAGTGTAGGACGCCCTCCGGCCAGGTGGGATGACGATCTGCGAAAGACTGCTGGCAGATGCTGGATGCGTCAAGCTGAAGACAGGGTGCTATGATGGCGCTCATTGGGGGAGGCCCATGTCCAGCTGTGGACTAATATAGGTTGATGATGATGATGATGATATTTTGTCTACATCACAAAAAAAAATTATTAGTAGCTGCTCTTATTGCGAATTACAATTCAGCGCGCAGACGAACTAAAAGCGGTATTACACTACACGTTATTCAGGGACCCTAACCCTAACTAAAAGTGGTGTAATAAGATTCAGGGACCACAAGGGACGGACCCGGCAAGCCTTGCTCCCTAATCGCCCTAACTACTGGGCCCTGAATAACGTGTAGTGTAAGACCGCTATGTAGGTCTACTGCGATATTCACCACGAAACCGCGTTCGCTATCACCTTTCTGGCATCAGTCAAAGCTCTGAAAAACTGAAGACTGAACTGACGTTACTGAGAAAAAATAAGTAAACGATGTCTATGGATAGAATGAAAATATCTTTGCTATCTATACTGTCTATGGTATTTAAGTTTTTGATGGTTGGTAAATTGTATTATGTTGGTACACTGTCATAATTGAATGGCGCTAATGTGTAATGAAATCCAATTTTCAGGTCATACAAGTCCTCATATTAGTTAAAAATGTTTTTTGAACGAAAACGGAACTTTATTTATTTCCAGTAATACAATTACTAATTTTATTTATATTTTAAAACGATTAGAAAACTAAAAGAAATAGAAAGAGAAGCTTAAATGATAATCAACGACTCAAGAATTGTAAATTAGTAACGAGACGACCCGGAATTGACGTCATCAACGACGAGAAACTATTTTATTGGCTCATTAAGAAGGCTTGTACAAAATGTTATAAACAATAGTGACGTGATTGATTTGATTAATTGATAATTATATAATAAAAGGTGATAAAAAAATTTTTCTCGCTCATTTTAAAAATTCGAGTTTTTTATAGCATTCTAATAAAATAATTGTAAAAGTATATTGTTACCAATTAGTAAAAAATTAGAAAATTCAAATAGTTATATGTAAAGTGTTTAATAATAAGAATTAATGAGATTTACCTTATTATTCCATACATTTTGCCGTCTTTATAATATTGTAAGTCTAGAACTACAAATGCTTTTTTACGATAACAGTAGCACGGCGGATAAAGATCTGCCTGTATCGTAGGAAATTTCGAATTTGATTTCTACCACGAGACAAACGCTTTGGATGATTTAAATTTTAAGATATCAGAATGAAAAAGATTAAGATAAATAAATATTTAATGATTATTTTAATAATTTTGCATGATTGAAAAATTAGGTAACAGAAACACTTTTTCAAGGTCTACCTATTATAAACTAGCAACACCTCGCGGTTTCACCTGCGGTAATTCTCGTTCCCGTGGGAATTACAGAATTACAACGACATAAAATATGGCCTTTGTTATTTCAAATTATAATAGATAGATAAAACTTTATTACATAGCTTAAAAAAGAAACAGGAAGGACCATATCCTTTCAAAAGTTTTTAAGTGAAAGAGTAACAAACATCCATCCTTAAATTTTTCGCATTTATAATATTAGTAGAATACGCATTTTCAAACAAGAAATTTCTCGTGATCAATCAATCAAGTTTTAATACACATTTTAGAATGTCCCATCTCTAAGGAAACAAACGGATCTCATTGGTGCATTCGAACGAAACGATCTATTTCTTCGTAGCTCCGACGCGGTGAGGATCGTTTTTTTAATGAAATTTGTTTAATTTTAATTATGTGAAAAAAATGACAATCTAAGTGTTGTGTAAGTGTATAGCGTGTTTTTAACAAAAAATTCATTTGTTTCAGATGAAACGTGTAAGGTCTTATAGTCATGTTCCTGCGAAAGCGAGGCGTACCAGCATATTGTGCTGTCTGTCTGGTAAGTGCATTGTCTATTTAATTTACCTTTATGTCTGTCTAATTCTTAGTAATAGCCAATAATTTCTAACATATAAATTCGTTTCGTAATTTATATGTGTAAGTAGGTAGAAAAGTACAATTTCGAAGCGTCCATGTACGCGTCCAAGTACATCATGGCGGCCAATTTTTATTTTTAACCTAATATTTTGATTTTAAGATAATACTTATTGAAAACCACATATCTTACATACTTTTATCAATATTATCTATGTGAGTACCTACTAGATATCTTCGTAAAAATTTACCAAGGCATTCTATGGATGTCATAAAAATCTTTAAAGATAAGTACAATGAATCTGTTATCTTCCGTAAAACTTTATTCACCAAGAAGTTTTGATAGGCTGGTATTTATTTACCTATAATTACTTTATTTCTTTCCAAACTAACATGTTGCGTCGCGTGACGCGTCACACCGAGACGTGCGACACGCGGCTTTTCGACTTAATTTCACAAAGACACAAGTATCTTACGTATGTATGTAACAATTATTATCTTTAATTATTATCATAAGCATAAGAAGTTTTGGCGAACAAGTTGCCATGCGGGATGCGTCGCTCGCTGCACCGCGCGCCGCCCACCAACGCGAGGCTTTCACTCATTATTTTACCAATTTAACAATGTTATGTACATAAAAGTATTTTGTTTATTATTATTCAACTACGGTGTAGACTAGATGTAAAAATAATTCCGTCAGCGAGCAAAGCAAACGCCAAAATCAATCACAAAATGCTTCGGATTAGAAAAGGTTAAATTTTGGCTCATGCTGAAACCTTTATTTCTATGTATTAGTAAATAACCTTAACAGTTATAAAAAACAAAACACAAATTTATTTCAATCTTCAAATGAAAAGTCACAATGACACGACACTTAGATGACAGTCGCGATTTCAAATCTCCGATAAGTTCAAGCTTGATTTTCTTTTTTTTTTGTTCTATGGCATGGATTGACAGATTAGCTTGATTTGGTAGAAATTTTTACAAAGAGCAGGATAGATCTATACAAATAGACCTTAAACAAACAGGGACAGGCAAGCCTCTAACAATCAAAATCGACGACGGAGCAGCGAACCTTTGTCAAGTAGTACTAAATAGGGCATTTTGAAGTGCATGTTCATGTAAACTAACTGGTAGTTGACGGGACAATTCAGCAGATATCATTAAATTACCTTTATCTTAAAACAAACGGGATGTGGCCGCCATTCCGCCCTGTCGCGCCCCATTATGGTCAACTTTACGCGCGTCATTTACTAAGTCGACGTAAAAAAGTGCATTTTGTATTTATTTTGCAAACAAACGTGTCTTGAAATAAATAGTTTGCTTACAAACTAGGTACTAGGTAAGTACCATACACAGAATCACGCGTGGTTACTTTAATATCTCATAATTTTGCTTAACACATACTTGTTCATAACATAAGGCAGTAAGGTTATGACGCTTTGATTGCATTCCAATGAATATTAGGTAGCTCGGCTCGGTAGGAATCAACAGTTCCTCTGTTTTAAAAAAAATATTATTTACTATACCAGCTTTGATTAATGTACAACTAGCGACCCGCCCCGGCTTCGCACGGTTTTATTATATGTATAAGCCTTCCTCTTGAATCACTCTATCTATAAAAAAACCGCATCTAAATCCATTGCGTAGTTTTAAAGGTTTAAGCTCAAATAGGGATATAGGGACAAAGAAAACGTCTTTGTTTTATACTATGTAGTGATACATATAATAGCAAAGTTTATACATACGTTTTACACTGTCTTTAAATGCATTTTTGCATTACAAAGTATCTATAATATAAGTGAGGTGGCAAATGGTCAGTAAAGTTATTAGAAGTCAGTTCTTTTGTAAATGGTTGGTAATGACAATATTTTGATGATCAGGGGTATGTACAATAGTGGTCTGGTTTCTGTAGATTGATATGAAAAGAATTTGAAATGAAATCAATTAAATTCACTTTATTAATCACTAGCGACCCGCCCCGGCTTCGCACGGTTATTACACATATTTACCTCAATAAACCTTCCTCAGGAATTACTCTATCTATTAAAAAAACCGCATCAAAATCCGTTGCGTAGTTTTAAAGATGTAAGTATACAAAGGGACAATGATATAGGGACATAGGGACAGAAAAAGCGACTTTGTTTTATACTTTGTAGTGATAAGGATAGACAGTAGGATCAACCTTTAATTTGGTGCCGTTGGAACTGTCCAGTAACCTAAAAAATGCACATTAAAAAATGTTTTAACGATGCACAAGCTGCAATACTTAATAACTGTACAAATAAATACACAGTCCAAAAATTCTTATCATACTATATAATAATATACTTAATAATTAGCAAACTTTGAAAATCCCAGAACGATGATCTTTGACATCACAGATTTATAACCCCATTTATATTATTACTAGATGTGCCCCCTCGGCTTCGCCCGCATGGAAATTTATTTCTCAAATTACACAAATTTATTAACGCCTCCTAGGGAGTAGTTTGTTGAATTATTTACTTAACAAATAATTCCACTAATTATTAATTGGTTAATTTACTTTCTTAACAATGTATTTACACCGAGTTTTGAGTGAATCAAACCAAGGAATAATAATTTTCCATACAAACTTTAGCACCCTATTTAAACCCCTCAGAGGTTAAACTTAAATTTAAATAGTCTATCTGTTTTTCTAGCTCGGTCCTAAACTATCTACATAATAAATTTAATTTAACTAACTTATATAACTACAAAGATAATAACAAACATTCACACAGACTTTCCCATTTATTATAACTAGATGCACCCCGCGGCTTCGCCCGCAAACCAGATTTTTTTTTTATACAAATTTCTAAAATTTATTACACAAGAGGTTATTTTGTAAAATTCAAAATACGTGTAAAATTATTTATTTCATACTTTATTTATACCGACTTTTGAGTTAATCCAACCAAGGAAAATAATTTTTCAAAAAACTTTACCACCCTATTTAAGAGGTTAAGTTTGAAAATTTTATTAGCCTTTGTCTTATTCTAGGTCCTAAACTATCTACGTACTAAATTTCATCTAAATAACTTAAGTAATTGACGGAGATTACTTATAACAAACATTCACACAAACTTTCCCATTTATTATAATAGTAAATTAGTAATATGATGCGAGTTTGTTATAGGGATGGTAAATGTCAAGCACAAGAAACATTTTTCTTACTTAATCATAACACAAACATATGTCATTAATTATAAACATACTTAAATGTTTGAGTAGATTTTGATAATTAATTAAAATCTTATAAAAACTAATAAAAGTGTTGTGTAAATGTAGTTTTTGTAATTATAAATGGAGGTGCAAGTAGGCTATAGGGATTAGGGATGGTGGAGCCAAACACAAAAACCTTTTTCTTATTCACAAACATTTTTCAATAACTTAACATACTTAGCTAAATGTGTGTACAGAGGTGGGAAATAGCAAATTACATTCACATTTTCATAAAAAAATTGACCAACCAAGCATCAGTATACTAGAGACTAGGTCAATATAATTATAGTCAGTATTTTAACAGGTTATTGTCAATAAAATCAGTATATTTAGCCAAAGAATAAGTTTCCACCCGTGTCACTACTTTGATAATCCGTGCCTGGATAAGAACTTCTCTCAACAACTAATTTGTGATACGACAAACAATTTGCGTCTGATTTTGTATTAAAACAAAATAAAGGTCTTTTTTTGTTTTTGGTTGGTGATTCTGTATAATAATAACTTATCATAATATTTTGTACTAGCTGCGTCTCGCGATTTCACCCGCGTTAATTTCCGTTCTCGTGGGAATTCCAAGATAAAATAGCCTATGTGTTATTACTTGTTGCCTATTTCTTATTTTATGTGATACTAGATGCGCCCCGCGGCTTCGCCCGTTACCGCATTCAATACTTGGTTGGCAATTAAATTATTTTTGAGCAATTTTTTAAGCTTTAAGCCGCTGCAAATTCAATTGAATGAATATCACAATTTGCTGATCAGTTTTACACATATTATTGTAACTTCAGTTGAGTGAATATCACGTAAAATTTTAGGATATCCATTTTCACAATAATTCCTGCCTGTTTAGTCATTTATGCCAACCGTAAAATGCAGCTCAATTTATTTTTTCCGTTATAATTTGCTGACCGTTTTAACAACACCGTTTAATGAACGCACCGCCGCACCACCACCTTCATTACCCCCGGCCGTGCCCCACCACGTTACCATGTGAGGAACCGACACTTAAGCATGCGCCTTTTCTCCCGTGCCCGAATGCTTCCGTTGCCGCAATCACAATCTGCACTGCAACCACTGTGGGCCTGAAACCTGCGGCCCGCTCCTTACGGAAGGGAAAAAAGAAGAAGCCCTGTGAACCACCGCGTAGTGCTTCATTTACGCCGGCTCGTGGGAAGAAGCCCAATGATTCAGAAAGATTGAGTCGGAAGCAGTGCGGTACTACTCTGAGCAGACCAAGGCAGTGGAGTTTAGAGTGTAGAGTTTTGGCTGAAGGCTGTCAAAGTTCCGACGGTTCACCAACCAACTGAAAGAAGACACCGCCGGGCATCAACTATTGACAACTGACACCGTGATTGCGAAATACACGTCGCAGCAATTAAAACGTGTACCTACTTTTGGATTAGTACTAAAGTAGCCTGAAATAAATTTTAAATTTATTATTGTTATTAAATTATACCTCAAAAATAAATGGGTTTCTATAAAATGAAACAATATGACCTTTTGATTTTGCTGTTCTTAGTAGGTGCTCCTGTTTAAAAACAACTAACCATATAAAATATATTATTTTTCATTACCAGGCTCTTTCCACCAGGGGGACGCACGATATGCTGGTAATAATTCACAGTGTATAGCGATAGCAGTCTGCGCAGGAATTTATTCTGTTGCAAAAAACCGTAATTTCAATAGTTATACCGATATAGATACCATTCTCCAGAGTGGTGACGCGTTGTACATGTCTCGAAAATTTAGATGTCCGCAGGGTACTACCTACCTTAGAACCGACGACTTGCCTACAGATATCCAGGTAGGGAACTTTTCGGCTCAAATATCGAATGTAGACGACTGCTGGGTCGCGAACGGGGCCTTCCCCAGTCCAAATCTGCCGGTATCCGTAGCCGAATCAGATTTGATATCTATTTTAGAGTCGAACGTTTTCAATTCTGAGCACAACGACGACAGGGATAGTTATTTGTTCACCGGGCAATCGTACGCGGTTGCATTTTGGCGGCATAATAACACCCTGTACCTATTTAATAG
Source organism: Eupithecia centaureata (assembly GCA_944547425.1). Classification (NCBI taxonomy): domain Eukaryota; kingdom Metazoa; phylum Arthropoda; class Insecta; order Lepidoptera; family Geometridae; genus Eupithecia; species Eupithecia centaureata. Next base: position 46,297 of record CALYMT010000008.1, on the reverse strand, counting down.
CCACCAAGTAGGTTTAGATAACTATTTCGCGGAAAATGGAGTAGCACGTTTGTTTCGGTGTAATTCTTTCCGAGAACTGAGTAAGTTACTTTTCGTGCGTGGAATACTAGGTGGCGAGTATTCGATAAACCGAGTCCACGTTATTCGCGTAACCGACGCGAATAACGATGCCGGCAATCTTACTCAGTGCTCACAGACGCCGCCGCGGCTGTCTTATGCAAGCGTAGTTCGTAAATCACGGTCGTCTACTCCTACGTTACCGTCAACGTTGGAGATGGTAACGCAAACCCCACCGACGCCGGCGCGGTGCCAAACTCGCGTTAGTAAAGTAGAATCAGTTATCGACTGTTCTCTCCCAACTTTGTCGCCGTCAATTCTCTCGCAATATCTTTCCCTAACAAGGGATCCAACTTCGATGCACGATCGCGTTTCTCCCTGCACGTCGCCGGCGACGCAGTCTCAGTCGATACTTAGGTTAAACTCATCCGTCGTTGTGCCGTTTCACGATTCCGAATCGTCGCGATCTCCCTCTATACTGCGTGCATCGCAATTAAGTTTTATTAGCTCAGAAATCGCATCCACGACTAAATCAATACAACAAATATCGCAAACCAAAAACACAAACACAAAAACTGTGGTTGCGATTAACGATAAACCAGCAGTCGTTCTACACAATATGTTTTCGGAATTATCCGTAGAAAATATTGAAGTCCCTCCGACTTCAACTAAAAAAGCTGGTCGACCCAAAAAAGTAACTCGCGGTAGGAAAAAAACAAAAGCAAATGCTCATTTAGATGCAGTCAATAAATATAATGCCAAAAATCCAAAAGTTAATCGCAAAGCCGTTAAAAAATATACTGCAAATAATCCCGAAATTAACCGAGAATCAGTTCAAAGATATGTACAATCCCATCCGGATGTACATCGCGATGCCGTTGAAAGATATTCACAATCCCATCCGGAAGTGAATCGCGAATCCGTCCATCGGTATAGCGAGCTACACCCCGAAGTCAATAGGAACGCGTCAGCCACGTATAACGAAACCAGTCGCAACGTCGACGTTTCGTTACGCGGGCATAAAACACTATTCGGGACGATGAGGGACGCCGCATTGGACGATATTAGGCCGTTTTCACTAAAAAAACCGTCTCTTTTGTCTCCAGAGACTTATGTATGTCCAAATTGTAGTGCGCGTCTGTTTGATGAAGAGAAGCCTCGTAAACAATGGTGTTGCGGACAGGGTGCGTATAACGTACAAAAATTTGAGCCCATCACAGAGGACTTTTATGATCATCCGGCGTTCAAGACTAGATCTAGGGCTTATAATAATCTTTTCGCGTTTAGTGCTTCAGGTGCCGGTTTCGTCCAGCCGGCAGGACTTTCTTTTTTAAAAATTCAAGGTCGCGTCTATCACAGAGTATTTGATCTAGCGTACTCGGGTAGTTTGAATAATTTAGGCTTGTACATTCACGATGCGAGCGAACGTGAAGCACTAGCCTCAGGTAGACAACTCGATATTGAATTAGTTAGAATCATAAAACAGCGTTTGGACCAAGTCAATCCGTATATTAAATGTTTCGTACAATTGAGCCAACATCCTTCAGACGAGGCTTTTATTCAGTTTCAAAAAACCAGTCGCTCAACTCACGGTAATATTCTCGGTGATCCTGTAGGTAGAGAAATCGCGGCAATAATAAATACCGATAGGGATAATTATCAACCAAAATGTATAGCTGTGTGGAAAATTGGCGCTAGGAAACCACACACTGTAGACATAATGGATCCGTTGTATGAATGCCTTCAATATCCACTGTTATATCCAAAAGGCAATACGGGGTGGTTCCCCGGTAAATTAGGTAATAATAATCAAAAAATAACTCAGAATAAATATGTCAGATGTTTGCTCTTATCCGAACCTCGATTTTCTGCATTAGGTAGATTATCAGAGGAATGGTTGGTTGATATGTATTGCCGGATAATTGAAGAGCGTTTAAGATACATAAAGAGTTTACAAACTCACAATACCAGTAACGAACTTAGAACCGCCCCGCTTCAGGAAGTTGAGATGTGTGTTGCAGCTAGGGATGAGGTTCGTGATGATGAGACGATTCAGGCAGAGGGAGGGGTAGTTCCGGGGCGTATCTATTTGCCGAACACTTTCACGGGGGGGCCGCGTTACATGAAAACTAAATATTGCGATTCGATTGCATTAGTCAGTAGGTTAGGTAATCCCTCTTTCTTTTTAACTTTCACATGCAATCCTAAATGGCCGGAAATTCAACAGTCTATCAATTCTGATAGACCAGATCCCACTATTTGTGCAAGAGCATTCAATTTAAGGTTAGCTTCATTATTCAGGGATTTAAGATCAGGTCGTTGGTTCGGCAAGTTAGATTATATGATTCATGTAGTAGAATTTCAAAAAAGAGGTTTACCTCATGCTCACATTTGCTTTAGGGTGGCGGGTGGCGGCCCAGTCCATAATATAGATATAGATAAATTCGTTAGAGCCGATATTCCAAAAGAGTCCGAAGCTCAGGGTAGATTACGTAGTTTAGTTTTGAAACATATGATTCACGGTCCTTGCGGTCCACCGCATAGGACCGATTTGCCTTGCTGGGATGTTGATAACCGGAGATGTAGTAAATTTTTTCCAAAACCCGAAACAGCCACCACTTTTGTTACCGATACAGGTTTTGTCAATTTACGTAGAGACAGTAGTAATACAGGCATAATTAAACACCACAATAGGGAGGTAGTAGTCAATGATACCTTAGTCGTGTCATTCAACTCGTCCCTTCTTCTTAAGTACGATGCTCATATCAACCTGGAAGTGTCCACACAACGTACGGTTGTAAAATATTTGTTTAAATACATAACTAAAGGACAGGACGAGTCTCGCGTAACTGTTGTGCCTGAAGCGGATAATAATAATGAAATTGAGACATACGTGACGAAACGATACGTAGGCTCCAGTGACGCGGCCTGGAGAACGTTAGGGTTCGATATTTCGGCCCGCGAGCCGCCCGTTAAAAATTTAACTGTCCACCTCGAGAATCAACATTCAGTTTTTTTTAGACCAGGCACCGAGTTAGAATCAGCGCAACGCGCAACTTCAAATCTCTTAACTTATTTCAACCGGCCGGCCGGTGAGCAATTTGACGGATTGACTTATTTAGATTTCTATGAGCGTTACATGGTCCATTCGCGGCGTCCCTCGACAAAAAATACGGAAATTTTTGTAACGGGTAACGGTAAATTCGTTACAAAAAGACAGAGGGGTGAGCTCGTCGGACGTTTGTATTGGGTCGAACCAAACAGAGGTGAACAGTTCTTCCTCAGAGTCCTTTTAAAATCACATCCCTGCCGCAGTTTCGCAGATCTCATCAGACTTGGTGGTCCCGATTGTAAAACTTTCCAGGATGCTGCTAAATTTGTCGGTCTGGCCGATGACGAAGTCGAGTACGAAAGTGCTATGTTAGAAGCATCAACTTTTTTAACGGGACCGCGACTGCGTAGCTTTTTGGTACTTCTGGCCGTCAACGGAGTAGCTATAGCTTCACTTTGGGAAAAATATAAAAGAAATTTGAGCGAAGATATTTCTCATAGATTGGGCCTTAATGCGGATGACGAAAGAGTTCACACTTTGTGTCTCACTCAAATAAATAGAATGCTTCGGAAGCACGGTACGACCCTAACACAACACGGTTTGCCAGAGATTGTAGACAATTCGACCGAATTAGGTAGGGAACGGCTCGAATACGATCGCGATTTATTAATAAATGAAGTCGACGCAACTTTAGCTTCTTTGTCCGCGGATCAAAGTGCTATTTTCGAATACGTTGCGAATCTATGCACAGACTGTAACTTTCGCGCCGCAAATAATACTGCTCTTTTTGTTGATGGTCCTGCTGGTACGGGTAAAACGTATCTCCTAAATATGATAGTATCTCACGTACGCGGCAATTTGTCAGGGGTTGTTTTGTGTACGGCCAGTTCTGCGATTGCCGCTCAGAACTACACAGGGGGGTCCACCGCTCATAGTATGTTTAAATTCCCAATAGAATTCGTAGACGACCTCAGCTACTGGTCCATAACTAACGGTAGTCAAAGAGCAGAGCTCATTGCGCACGCGGACGTGATCATTTATGACGAGGCCCCTATGGCACATCAAAATTTAATTAAAATATTAGATAGATCATTGCAGGATCTTATGAAAAATAATAATATTTTCGGTGGTAAAATAATCATTTTTGCTGGAGACTTTAGACAAATTCCACCTGTAGTTCCATCCGCGAAAACCAATTCCGACATTTTAAATGCATCCGTTAGGACTTTGTCTCCACTTTGGGAAAAAGTAAAAAAATTTTCATTAGTAACTTCGCACAGATGTCGCGATCGGGAATACAGTGAATTCGTTTTAAATATTGGCTCTAACCTTGTACCGAAAGTAAATTTAGTAATGGGGCAAATTCCAAATTTTGTTGATCTTAGTATTATTGATAGAGTAGATTCACTTGAGCAATTAATAGATTTTGTATATCCCTCCTTGGAGGAAGAGCCCGGTAACCGAGCAATATTATGTACTCGTAACGAGGCTGTAAGGGAAATTAACGATTTAGTTTTAAATAAATTAGAGGGGGAGTTAGAGCATTTTTATTCAGTAGATAGAATTGATACAGATAACGTTAACGTAGATCAGATGATTTTTGGCTCAGATGCTTTACATTTATTCAATCCTAAAGGTATTCCCGAACACGACATCAAATTAAAAATCGGATGCATTTGTATGATAATGCGCAATCTTAGCTTTAGTGACGGTCTCGTAAACGGTACGAAAGTAATAGTAACGGGTACATCGCGTGTTTTGATTAGGGTTCGAAAAATTGGTAAACCAGAGGACTATTTCATACCGAGAATATTATTTAAAGCCCCAATATGTACTGGTAATCCTCATGATATGTTGCGTCGACAATTTCCATTGCAATTGTGTTACGCAATGACAATTCATAAAAGTCAGGGTCAAACAATAGCTCGCGTCGGTTTAGATTTGAGATCGGACATGTTTAGTCACGGTCAGCTATACGTAGCTTTAGGTAGAGTCACCGCGAAAGAGAATATAAAAATTTTAATGCACCCCGATAGAGTAATAAATGGCAAACCGTACGCGAAAAACATAGTCATTCCAGAGCTTATCTCATAAACATAAAATTACACATTGAGCGAGCTTCTCTCATAATAATAGATTACTCATTTCAGAGCTTATCTCATAAAAATATAAAAAAAAATCTTTAGGTAACAAATACTCGTAGCTTCCTGGAAATAATAAGAAATGTTCACCTCTGTCCGTCTATCTGTAGGCAATTAAACATACGACCCCTATACACTGTGAATTATGTAAATAGTAGTTTAGTATTTATTAGTAGTTATGTATATAAAGTAGTTTAGTATTTATTGGTAGTTATGCTTGTAAATAGAAAATGCTTTCTTAGATTAGTTACACGTCTTCTTATGAATCCGAGACTGTATTCAAGTTGAAAAAGTCAATATAAAATGTTTGTTGTTCCGCATCCCTTGATCGCTTTATACGCTTTCAAACCTCGATGCATCGGTTGATTGTGGTCAGATGAGTTTCGCACCTGACGTACTGTATGCTCTTTAAAGCAGTGCGAACGAAAAACTATCAATATAGATGGTGCCGTCCGGTTATCACTGCCCGACAAAAGGGTGTGCTTGCGAAACGTTCGCCGTATGGATGAATTAGGTTCTCCGACCCATCTGTGAGGGCTCGTATTGCGTCTCGTTGCCGCGCCGGTGACAATAGGGGCCATTGCAGCTATAATGGGCGACTGCCGTCGACGCGGAAGCGATTTCCGCTGACCGCGCGCCGCCCGACCTGATGACAGCCGCTCTCCACATCGGCGGCCGCTGGATTCGTCTCTGCCGATGGCATAACGCCGCCGTCGGTCTGTCATGTAGAGCCCTAAGGAGGGCATACCTGGATTCATGGAATGGTTTGTGTTCATTGTTTGCGTGAGCTCCTCTCTCCAATCCACCCTTATCCACCTTCGGGGTGGGTACGGGTGGGTACTCCCACCACATCTTTCAATGTACCCCAAAGCTGATAAAGAGGCGGTTGAGCCTCAGGAAATTATTAAAGTCAAAAACAGTTTAACAACAATTCATATAGAATCAATACAATAACGATTCATATTTACTTGAAAACACACACTCGTGCGAATAACCCATGCTTCCAAGTTTCTTTCTAGAAACGGGTATTAGCGACTGGTTCTTCAAGCCACATACGAGGGTTCCACTTCCTATCCAGTCTCTCAATTAAGAGGCTGAAGTTAGGAAGAAAACCCCCAACACTCTTAAAACAAGTTGTCAAGTGCTTTTGACATTTCATTATAAACTAAATCAACATTTCTAAATAACTTTACTGTTTACAGTTAACACTGAATATATTAAATTAACTTACTTGAATACTATTTCAAATTATGTTTCAGTTAGATAAATAAGTTAAAGTTGGTATTTACTCCCAATGTATATTATAATTAATAATAACTTGCTATATTATGTATCAACATTATAATAATAATAACAGTAATGTAACCTATTGACTGTAATTATACACTTGAATAAAATTGTATATTTATACAATTCAGAGAAAATATGTAATAACAATAGATAATAATAATTAGATAGATATGTATACAAGCTGGATCAATCAACCACAATCAAAATTACAAATACCTACATGCAAGATTCAAAAGACATGAAATTACAGCGTCCATCTCTTACCCCAATTCTATAAACGAAAAGAGATACAGCACGAAACAGTAACTGTTGAAGAATTAAAAGGAGAATAAAAAATCACAGTGACACAATAATACCAAGCAAAAGATGTTATCTCGAATGCACTTTTAAGAACATAACGACTTGAAGTATGTGCACGCACCCAACAATAAAGTTGTTCCGAAATATCAATATAAACCAACTTAAACTCGATCTGACTGAATTTTTATGTAACATGTAACAACTTCTTCAGCAAAGCCACATAATTTGAAGCATCAGAGTTGTCATGTTTTAACAAGATCATCAATACACCTCAGCCATATCATAGAATGTAACAACCTCTTCTCGAAATGAAGAGAGGAATTGAAACAAACTTTTAAGTCAATAATTTGAAACATCGGAGATGTCATGTCTTAACAAGGTCATCAATACGCCTCAGCCATACATAAGATGTAACAACCTCTTCTTCGAATGAAAAGAGAAATTAAAACAAACTTTTAAGTCAACTAAGAATCTTCAAAAACAGTATTCGAAACTAAGCGTTGATCATGCTTCAGTGTGTGTATTGGAATACACAAATGTGATATAAAATCCTACTTTCAAAAGAATAACCTTACCTACATCAAAGTTCAGCGGGTCAATTGAAACACAAGATGGAATATGAAGTATTGAGAATCAACAACATCAGGAACAGCCGGGATTCTGATCTTTATTTATGGCGGCCTTCGAAAATTTACCAAGAATGTAGTTAATAATAACACAGTACCTAAACTAAAAAGCTAAGTAAATGTATTTTTTTACAAAGTAAGTTGGTAGGACATAATGTTACCTGAGTAAAACAATAATTACTGTAGTTCTCTGATCAATAACATTGTTGTACAATATTGATATTATAGTTCATAATGTTTTCATGGATCTGTATTTTTATATGAGTAAAATCAATAAAAAAAAGCAAAAAAAAAAAATACAAAGAACACAAATGCAAAAAAAGAAATGCATGAAAAAAATAAGAAAAGCAAACAAAAGAAATGCATAAAAAAAGATAAGAAATGCAATAAAAAAAAACATGTTGAAAAGAAAAACAACATCCGTAACTTTAAGCAAGCAAATGTACTATACAGCATGTAGCAATAAAGAATCATGAATCTTTTCTGTTTGTATAAAGCTATTATAATACTACTATTTTCTCAACAAAGTAAAACAATTGTATTAGTCTTAATAATAAATGGTACATTGGAAGATGTGGTGAGGGTCGAGGCGGGTACGGGTGGACTGGAGAGAAGAGCTCACGCTAACACTGAACACAAACCATTCCATGAATCCAGGTATGCCCTTCTTACGGCTCTACATGACAGATCAACGGCAGCGTTATGCCATCGGCAGAGGCGAATCCAGCGGCCGCCGATGTGGAGAGCGGCAGTTGGGCGGCGCTCGGTCAGCGGACATCACTTTCGCGTCGACAGCAATCGCCTATTATAGCTGCAATCGTCACTATCACCGACGCAGTAACGACACACAATACGAGCCCTCACAGGTGGGTCCGAGAACCTAATACATCCATACGACGAACGTTCCGCATGCACATTCATAAGTCGACCAGTGATAACATACGACATCATGTACATTGATAGTTGGCTTCTCAATGCTTTTCGGCCATACAGTGCGTCTTGTGTGACTCACTCATTGCATTCAAATGATCCATCGTCGTGATAAAAAGTCGTATTTTGCGAACATTGCATACGTAACAACATGCCGTTTATATCGTCTTTTTGCTTGCTCTGTTTCAGAAGAAAACTATGTAGTAGTAGTGTACGTAGTTAGTGTGGATTAGGCCTCCTGGGGATACCACGTTAAAAAAAACGCGCCATTGTCGTACCTCATGAGGTGGTGAGGAAATCGAATTCGATCATTAAAATTACATGGAGTAAGTTACCTACGTATTACAAGACAACAACACAAATTTTGCCAGAATCGAAGCATATGCAGAATACACAAATACACTTTCTTCATTCAACTGTGTGTGTTCTTATTTACTCTGGTAATTTGTTATCCTACAGGGCTTGGGATAGCAGCAAACTATGACAACTGAGTGCTTGATGAAGTCTCAATGGTGGCGGCGGCGCTGCGACGGTGGCGGTGGCGCATGGCGGCGGCGGCGGCATAACGACGATACGAAAACTGACAACACGAGCCCTCAAAATCCAAAACATTGGTAAATATATTTAAATCAGTACTTTTTAAAAGAAATTACACTATTACCTTACACTACATATTAAAATATTCTAAATGTAGGTAGCTCAACCACAAAATCGTATGGATACTATCATCTTATATTTAAAAAAGTCCATGTGGTGTCATCATTGGCAATTAAAATGAAGGATGCTGAGTTAATTCATTAAATTAAATTTCAGATTGCTGGTTTGGCTGCACGGACAATATTACTGCGCGCGCACCGACAAGTGGTCATGTCCACTACCTAACGTCGTCGCCGCTTAATAGATCTATACGAAACTCAAACCGACTATACAAAGGTACATAAAATAAATTACATTCATTTTCATACATATTTCTCTAACTAAAACTACTAACCCAGCTTCGCAATGGATATAAAATAGCCCATAATCGTTCTCTGGAATAAGTACAAAACCAAACTATGTCCTTGATAAATTTCATTACACATTTTGTGTATATTATTACCATCTGAAAGATGTTCTTCAGGTGATATTAATAAAAAAAATAATGTACTATTTCAAAATTTACAAAATTTTTCCACAACAATACAAACTTCCAATCAATCCTAAAACATATATAAGCAATATTGAGACAAAAAAAAATGTCGCTACTGAAATGAAACACTACAACAAAAACTTACTTCAACAAAAACGCCAATTATTATAGTATGAAATATGCACAATAAGATGTTGAATATTCGTAATCATATAATTGGCAATTATTTATCCTACAGGGCTGGAATAGCAGCAAACTATGACAACTAACTGTGTGAATGATGAAAAGTCTCAATGGTGATGGCGGCGCGGCGACGGCGACGGCGGCGGCGGCGGCGGCATCATCGACGATACGAAAACTGTCAACACGAGCCCCCAAAATCAAAAACATTGGTAAATATATTTAAATCAGTACTTTGTAAAAGAAATTAACAGCCTGACACTATTAAGATATTCTACATGTAAGTAGCTCAACCACAAAATCATGTTGATGCTTGCCATCATAAATTGTAAATCCATTTACTACCCAGCAAAATTAAACCTGCATCAATTGAAACCCAGGTAAATCATGAATTTGAATGAAACAATCCTTTGAAAAAATTAAAATAAAGACTACTAAGTTAATCAAATAAATTAAATTTCAGATCTGGTTTGGCTGCATGGACACTAAAAATGTACGACGTATTTCTGCGCGCACTGCCTCAAGATTGGTCATCTTCACTACCTAAAGTCGGTTCATAGATAGATGCAACCAAACTCAAACCAACAATGCCGAGGTAAAAACACTTTTCTATACAAATTACGACTTTGCAATGGATATAAAATAACACGTAAACATGTCATCTGAAATAAAAGCCAGCTTTTCTTGCTAAATTTTACAAGATAGGTAAACATTTTGTACATAGCCAAACTACAAAATGTTTACAATATATTTCGCCTGACCAATACAAACTTCCAGCCAATCCTAAAATTAATTTATTATTGTCCACTCTGTTAAAAAATATACTTGAAATATTACCTAAGCCAAGAAGTTTTGCTAAATATTTATTTTTAATACCATTTTAATTTCGTTTCAGCTATTGACATCATTACGTGAATTCAGATCAAAATGCCACCAAAACCTCAGTGAATGAGTGACAACTGCTGGACGAACACACTTCATATTAACCGAAACGAGACAAAGAAATAAATATCATTCAAAGCTAATCCTGGTTAGTAAATAATAATATTGTTGGTGTTATAAACGTTTAATATATAAGATCGCGCTGCCGCCGCCGCCGTTAGAATAGAATAATCCAATATTCATACATAGTTGTAACGTGACAGCCTGTCAGAGAAACGAGCAGAGTAACTGTTACTATAGAAAAAATTCCCGTTTCTTGAGAGATGCATCATCAATCGTCTTACCTGTAATTTATTTTTAAATATAAACACTAAAGAATTAACAAATTCATTTGATACAAATGATCACACACATCACATACATTTTCTTAAAAAAGTTAGGTAAGCAGGTACCCACCAAGACGAAACAAACCAATGAAATTTAACACATTTTTTATTATTTCAGATGGCGGATCTCAAATTCACATGGTGCTAAAGCTGACGGAAACATTCAGCTTCTATTAAGTAGATAATAATTTAGAAAATATGTTATGTACTATGTATAAAATATTCAAAATATAGAAATTATTCAACATATAAGTTTATACCAATATGTAAAATTAATAAAATGTTTAAACTATTCCACCTACTTTTTTATTGAAATTTAACAAATAACAAACTTATATAGTAGATAGATGACAGTCTGATAGGCACGGAAAGAAGTTTGAAATACTGAATGCACCCAAATGCAGTTAAGCTATGAGAGAACCCAAGATATGCCCACCTTTAGCAGAATATACCGACCACTTCACCGTAATCGCCAATGTAGGCTTGTAGTTACTATGAAGGTACGTGTTACCTACCTGTTGTAGCATACCCATTAATCTTAGGAAGAAACTTATATATGTAGGTTGTTGCAGATCTATATAAGCTAACTTTAGAACCATCATCATCAACCCATATTAGTCCACTACTGGACATAGGCCTCCCGTAATGAGCGCCATAACGCCCTGTCTGCCCAGCTTGACGCATCCAGCATCTAGCTGTCAGCAGTCTGGCAAATCGTCATCCTACCTGAACAGGGCGTCCTACATTACGTTTGCAAAGTCGCGGTCTCTACTTAAGAACACGTCTACCCCAACGGTTGTCGGGAAATATGGCCGGCCCACTGCCACTTCAGCTTGCTATTCTTTGAGCTACCTACGTTCTCTAACTTAGGTTCTCTGTCAGATGTATTCATTACAAATCGTATCCTTCAGAGAAACTTCTCACATAGCTCTCTCCATAGTACGCTGAGCGACTTTGAACTGGTGGACCTACCCCTGCCGTGAGAGTCCACTAGAAGAATTCAATTATTATTCCAAAATTATCTTGGTTTATAGTTTCAAAAGTAAATACAAGGAAATACGTGTAGGAAAGTGCTAAGTCGCTACGTAGCCTACCTAGATAGGTAGTGCATAACTTTTGTGAACAAATACATGGAAATAAAAGTGTAGAGACAATGTTTACAACCATTTTATATTGAGTTTGAAAAAAGTCTAGGTAGGTACTAACTTTTATTTTAGTTTTTAATATAGCACCACTTTATTAACTACCAACCTATTTAGTAATTTAAGAGAAAATTATGATCAAGTGACGAGTTACCCATCCTAATTATTGTTTAAATACTATCCCTAAATTGCTTCTATACTTTTGCTACAATATAGGAATTATGTAGTACCTTTTTTAATTTAGAAGAAATCTTACATTCAGTCAAGGTGACCGTTCATTCCAACGAGACTTCAGGATAGCTGGTCAAATGATCCTATACTACGTGTTGTATGGAATTGCCGAAACACGATATTTTACTTCCCTCAAAGCTTTTAAACCTATATCCTGTACCTATCATATTATTATCATTATCAAGAAAATAAAGATGAAAAAAATATTATCAGATATTAGAACAAATTCAGTGCCTGATAAAAAATGCAGAGCAATAGTTCATGGCCCATGAACTATTGCTCTGCATTTTTTGTCAGGCACTGAATATGTATATGAATATAAATACTTAAAATCATGTCAATGCAATACCCATGAATCATGGGTATTGCATTGACATGATTTTAAGTATCTACTAGCGACCCGCCCCGGCTTCGCACGGTTTTATTATACGTATAAACCTTTCTCTTGAATCACTTTATCTATTAAAAAAACCGCCTCAAAATCCGTTGCTGTATGTATATGTAGTAATTTATTTAGTGAATAACATAAAATAAATAATGCTGGACAAGCAGAATTATAGAATACAGAATTATCTAGCCCCAAGCTAAAAAAAGCTTATGTTAATAAGAGTACTAGATAGATGTAAAGTAACCATAAAATAACAAAACACCCAGGACCCCAAATAAATATTTGCAGATCGTACAAATAATACGGCAATAAAACCCATAACTCCTACGGCTGCATCACGAACAAGTAATAAAAGTATCTTCTCATTCTCCAACTAAACAGCACTACATATACAGTAAGGTAAACATACTGAAACAATAGACTGGAACTGCACACTGGAAGAGTAACAAGTAAGTAGAAAAACTATATAGGTAAGATTGAGGTGTACGGAGTAGTTAATAGGACGCAAAGTATTTTTTTAAAACATACCTATATACCTACATTATTAATGAACTATGCAATAGTAGAGAAGGTTATAAATAGGGCTTGTTCTCATAAAATAGTTGACCATTGAGTTCAGAAAATGTGCAATAAATGCACCCAGAGTCATTATGTTAACATGTGTAAAGCGAACAAAGCGAGCCTTGCTGATGCTTCCGATAATTATGTAACTATTTAAAGCGATAAACTGTTATTTATATCTAAATCATTTTTGCCTTGCGTCCCGCGACTTATCCGATCATAAACTACACTCCGTTCAGTCTGTGACCCTATGTAGGTAATGCAAAATTTTCAAATATAGCAAAAGTAACATAGCACTTTCAAGATGATCATTTTATATCAAGTTGTTCGTCACACTGCTACGCGATATGAGAGATGGTAGATGTTAATATAACAATAATATTATTTTAAATTATCTTGGCATCGTTTTAAGTTAAAAAACACAGTAATAAAAACTATGTGTATGTTTTAAAGTCTCTACACACACACTAAAGCTGGAAGCGGAACGGAGGCGAAGGCGTGCAAGTTGTAGGTACCTATTCTATTGAATCATAATCTGAAAGCCTACACACACACCGCAGGCGGTGGCAGCGCGCGGTACCTTATGAAAAACCGCCACGCCTTCGCCTCCGCTCCGTCCGCCTCCGGCTTCTGTGTGTTTTCAACTTTAGAAAGCAAGCCACGAACCCTTATTTTTTTCAATTTCTTTTTTTTTTAACTTCACCTCCGTGAAACAAAAACTATTTGTTGTCATTTGTGGAAAAAAAATATGACATCCACACAATTTGACGAACGAATATCTAAGACGTCAACGGATGCTTGGATTACGGTGGACGAAGCGAATCGACACGCGTAGCGTAGACGAACGTGCGGCTCGCTTCGCTCGCCTTACAGTATAACAGCACACCCCACATATGGATATCGTTTTCGACAAACTCGAAACCGTAGATTACGAAAATAATGTCCATTTTGAAATCCAAGATGGCTGACATTATTTCATCGCGAAACACCATCATCATGGGTATCAATTTCGATGAAAACGAAGATGTAGGTTACGATAAGGGAACAATAATTAAATAAAAATAACTATACACGACCGACGCGAGCTGCTCGCAGCTCGCGCAAATATAAAATACTAGTTACCTTATATATAAAATTCGATTACCACTGACTCACTCACTCATTGACATGATTGTTCTCCCTGTTGGTGGAGGGGGAGGTATGGTTTTTTTTACGGAAATGTGGAGGGGAGGTGGGGGTGAGTCTGGGAAAATTCCAACTTTTTTAAATTTCGAACCCCCCCTAAGACCCCCCGGGGGTTCTTCGGCCGTGTAGGGGGGTGGGTCAGATTTTTTTGTGGGGTCGTGTAGAGGGTTAGAAACCATTGTGGGGGTGAAATTTTTTTGACCCCCAACACCCCCCGAGACCCCCCGCTTTTGAATTGCTACCGGATGGAGGAGCGATGGAGGGTTTTGGATGACGGCATCGTATAGAGGGTTTAGTTTCTAATCGGAAGAAAAAAAAAATTGACCCCCCCCCCCATGACCCCTTTTTAGACCCCCCTTTCGTATCTCCCGAACGGCTCGCGATGGAAAAAAAATCTTTTCGCAGTCGCGTAGAGGAGGACGAATAGTTGCGGAAGCCAAAAAAAGTTTGACCCCTTTGCACCCCCAGACCCCTTTTTTTAAAAAAAAACCGTTTTTTGACCCATTTTTAGGGGTTTTTTTTGGGGTGGAGCATCGAGGCGAGCGAAGCGAGCCGAGATGCGACACCGGGAACCAGCGCGGCGAGCGAAGCGAGCCGTGCTGTGTTCCCCCCGACGACCCCCACGACCCCCCCCCCCCCCTGGGAGCATCGCGGCGAGCGAAGCGAGCCGCGATGCGACTACGGGGGCTCCAGGAGGGGCAGCGGAGTCGCAGCACGGCGAGCGAAGCGAACCGTGCTGTGACCCCCCGCCGCTGCCCCCCCTGGACCCCCCCCCCACCAAAAAAATTGATATGGATATCGTTTTCGACTAACTTGGGGGTGAGGATTTCGAATATGATGTCGGCGGGGAGCGGCGAGCGAAGCGAGCCGCGATCCGACACTGCAAGGCGAGCGAAGCGAGCCGCGCAGTGTGGAGTCGTATTGCGGTGAGCGAAGCGAACCGCAATGCGATGACTGACACCCAGCAAGGCGAGCGAAGCGAGCCGCGCTTCGAGTCACACTGCAAGGCGAGCGCAGCGAGCCGCGCAGTGTGGTAGCATGGGCAGAGTCGTATTGCGGTGAGCGAAGCGAACCGCAATGCGACGACTGACACCCAGCAAGGCGAGCGAAGCGAGCCGCGCTTCCCGTCACACTGCAAGGCGAGCGTAGCGAGCCGCGCAGTGTGGTAGTACGAGTGGAGTCGTATTGCGGTGAGCGAAGCGAACCGCAATGCGACGACCGAGACCCAGCAAGGCGAGCGAAGCGAGACGCGCTTCCCGTCACACTGCAAGGCGAGCGTAGCGAGCCGCGCAGTGTGACGGGACCGCACACCCGTCATATGGGTATCGTTTTCGAATAACTACAACCCGAAAATTACGATAAAGACGTCCATTTTGAAATCCAAAATGGCTAAAGTTTTGACATTACAAAATACCCTCATGGGTATCGATTTCGAGCAATACGTGGGTGTAGGTTACGAAAAGGGGTTCTAAATTTAAAAAAAAACAGCATACACAACCGACGCGGGCTGCTCGCAGCCCGCGCAGCACGCAAAAAACTAGTTACCTTATATATAAAATTCGATTACCACTGACTCACTGACTGACTCACTGACATGATTGTTCTCCCTGTTGGTGGAGGGGGAGGTATGGTTTTTTTTACGGAAATGTAGAGGGGAGACCTGGGTGAGTATGGGAAAATTCCAACTTTTTTAAATTTCGAACCCCCTCTAGGACCCCCCGGGGGTTCTTCGGCCGTGTAGGGGGGTGGGTCAGATTTTTTTGTGGGGTCGTGTAGAGGGTTCAAAATCGTTGTGGGGGGTGAAATTTTTTTGACCCCCAACACCCCCCGAGACCCCCCGCTTTTGAATTGCTCCCGGATAGCGTACCGATGGAGGATTTCGGATGGCGGGATCGTATAGAGGGTTTAATCTTTAATCGGAAGAAAAAAAAAATTGACCCCCCCCCATGACCCCTTTTTTGAACCCCCTTTCGTATCTCCCGAACGGCTCGCGATGGAAAAAAAATCTTTTCACAGTCGCATAGAGGAAGATGAATAATTGCGGAAGCCAAAAAAAGTTTGACCCCTTTGCACCCCCAGACCCCCTTTTTTTTAAAAAAACCGTTTTTTGCCCAATTTTTAGGGTTTTTTTAGGGTGGAGCATCGAGGCGAGCGAAGCGAGCCGAGATGCGACACCGGGAACCAGCACGGCGAGCGAAGCGAGCTGTGCTGCGTTCCCCCCACGACCCCCAGGACTACCACCTTGACCCCCCCTGGGGTTCTTCGGCCGTGTAGGGGGGTGGGTCAGATTTTTTTGTGGGGTCGTATAGAGGGTTACAGATCGTTGTGGGCGGTGAAATTTTTTTGACCCCCAACACCCCCCAGGACCCCCCGCTTTTTAATTGCTACCGGATAGCGTCCTGGTGGAGGATTTCGGATGACGGAATCGTATAGAGGGTTTAGTCTTTAATAGGAAGAAAAAAAATTGACCCCCCCTCCATGACCCCTTTTTAGAACCCCCTTTTGTATCTCCGGAACGGGTCGCGATGGAAAAAAAATCTTTTTACAGTCACGTAGAGGAGGACGAATAGTTGCGGAAGCCAAAAAAAGTTTGAACCCTTTGCACCCCCAGACCCCCTTTTTTAAAAAAAAACCGTTTTTTGCCCAATTTTTAGGGTTTTTTTAGGGTGGAGCATCGAGGCGAGCGAAGCGAGCCGAGATGCGACACCGGGAACCAGCACGGCGAGCGAAGCGAGCCGTGCTGCGTTCCCCCCACGACCCCCAGGACTACCACCTTGACCCCCCCTGGGGTTCTTCGGCCGTGTAGGGGGGTGGGTCAGATTTTTTTGTGGGGTCGTATAGAGGGTTACAGATCGTTGTGGGCGGTGAAATTTTTTTGACCCCCAACACCCCCCAGGACCCCCCGCTTTTTAATTGCTACCGGATAGCGTCCTGGTGGAGGATTTCGGATGACGGAATCGTATAGAGGGTTTAGTCTTTAATAGGAAGAAAAAAAAAAGACCCCCCCTCCATGATCCCTTTTTAGAACCCCCTTTTGTATCTCCGAAACGGGTCGCGATGGAAAAAAAATCTTTTTACAGTCACGTAGAGGAGGACGAATAGTTGCGGAAGCCAAAAAAAGTTTGACCCCTTTGCACCCCCAGACCCCCTTTTTTAAAAAAAACCGTTTTTTGCCCAATTTTTAGGGTTTTTTTAGGGTGGAGCATCGAGGCGAGCGAAGCGAGCCGAGATGCGACACTGGGAACCAGCACGGCGAGCGAAGCGAGCCGTGCTGCGTTCCCCCCACGACCCCCAGGACTACCACCTTGACCCCCCCTGGGGTTCTTCGGCCGTGTAGGGGGGTGGGTCAGATTTTTTTGTGGGGTCGTATAGAGGGTTACAGATCGTTGTGGGCGGTGAAATTTTTTTGACCCCCAACACCCCCCAGGACCCCCCGCTTTTTAATTGCTACCGGATAGCGTCCTGGTGGAGGATTTCGGATGACGGAATCGTATAGAGGGTTTAGTCTTTAATAGGAAGAAAAAAAATTGACCCCCCCTCCATGATCCCTTTTTAGAACCCCCTTTTGTATCTCCGAAACGGGTCGCGATGGAAAAAAAATCTTTTTACAGTCACGTAGAGGAGGACGAATAGTTGCGGAAGCCAAAAAAAGTTTGACCCCTTTGCACCCCCAGACCCCCTTTTTTAAAAAAAACCGTTTTTTGCCCAATTTTTAGGGTTTTTTTAGGGTGGAGCATCGAGGCGAGCGAAGCGAGCCGAGATGCGACACCGGGAACCAGCACGGCGAGCGAAGCGAGCTGTGCTGCGTTCCCCCCACGACCCCCAGGACTACCACCTTGACCCCCCCTGGGGTTCTTCGGCCGTGTAGGGGGGTGGGTCAGATTTTTTTGTGGGGTCGTATAGAGGGTTACAGATCGTTGTGGGCGGTGAAATTTTTTTGACCCCCAACACCCCCCAGGACCCCCGCTTTTTAATTGCTACCGGATAGCGTCCTGATAGAGGATTTCGGATGGCGGGATCGTATAGAGGGTTATAGTCTTTAATCGGAAGAAAAAAAAATTGACCCCCCCTCCATTTTTAGAACCCCCTTTCGTGTCTCCCGAACGGCTCGCGATGGAAAAAAAATCAAACTCCCAGCCACGCCCCGCCCTGAAATCCCTTTCTCACCAAAAAAATCGTGATGGGTATCACTTCCAACTAACTTGGAGGTGAGGATTTCTAAAATAGTGAGGCGGCGAGCGAAGCCAGCCACTCTTTATTTCATCACGAATGATAGGAAGACCTCCTCAAAGCCCCCGCCACGACACAACCCTCTCGATCACCAGGATGAAACTCTCGACCTACGGCGAACGAAGGGAACTTTTTTCCAAGACCACACCACCTCTTGTGAAAATGTTTAGTCAGTCATAATTTCCAACTCTTACAGGAGATGGATACGAAGCCAGCCTTATTTGTAATACATAATAGAGGTCATTTTGAAAAGGGTAGGTAGGTGTGGCTCCACAATTTCAAATAGGTAGATATATAAAAAAAATTATGTACAAAACTAACTCTAAAACTTTGTAACTACATATTTTATTTATTTACTCCTGTTATCAGTTTCTGTAGCATTATAGATTTCTTTATAAGAAATTATTTTTTGTTGAAAAGCCTGCCTAATGGACTTTTGCCCTTTTAAAAACGATGGGTTCACTCACATTATCTTGATTGTTATGAACTGCCCATTAAAACCTCATACTTAAATGATTTGATTTATAATGCAATTTCCTGGATTAAAATTATACTCTTAACATTTTTCCCAGGTGTGGAGGTTTATTAAGTGAACCAACTTGAACAGTACAACTACAAAAACTTCGACTCAAGTCGAAGCATGTGTTTTTTGTGTCTTGAGAATTTATTAGAATTTACATTTTAATTTTGAAAACAAAAACAGGTTATTTCTCAAATAAAAATCAATTATCATTGGTATATTATTTTAATTCAACAATAAAGATAATAAAATAGGTAATAAAGATGACCAAATATTACAATAAATATCTTTGAAGTTTGAATATTTGTAAAAATAATAGTAGAGTTCCCACACTACCGAGTGGCTTCTTTAGCTATTTTGCCATTTATATTTCTCCTTATTTTTGTATTTGGATCTGCAATGTTTATGTTATTCCCAACAAAGACAATCTTATTTTTTACAGGCCATTTATATTGCCATTACTTTGTACAGATTTTACTTTAGTGTTCATCTTATTGTTTGGTCAAGTGTTGTGCTCAACTCCATATAAATTTTATTGTCATATTAGCAAAATTACATATACACTTTTCTTTGCATAGGTATCTAATATTTAATTGCCACAATTCCATATCAAATGGCAGATACAACATTTTCATATCAATCTGAAATAATAAAAAAGAAACTGAGGTTAATGAAATGGGATGACGATTTGCGTAAGACTGCAGACAGATGCTGAATGCGGCATGTTGAAGACAAAGCAATAAGGCGTTCAGGGAGGCCTATGACCAGTAGTGGACAAATATAGGTTGATGATGATGATGATACTGCTTTACATAGGTAATACATTTCTTGAACTGAGACTCCATGGAACAATTAACCTAACTTTATCGTCGATGTATTGAGTAGATGGTCATTTTGTAAATACTTATTAGACAATTCAACAATAATAATGGAAACGTTGAATTGATTGACCTACCTACGCGCAATAACTAAGAATACATTATCGGCATAAGTAGAAATAGTAAGATTTTGAATTATTATTGCGGCTTTCTTTCTACTATTTATTTACCGCTGTTTATTTATTACGAGAATAGTACCTATGAATTAGGTTCAACTTCTTGATTTGGCTCTGTATAGGCGTGTACCTGAAGTTGACAAGACAAATAATTGTAACATAAACAAAATTACTATGACATGTATGATCAGTTCATCGTTCTGGTCAAAGAGAATAAAGACGGAAACATACTCCTAACACGTGCCGCGACGCCACACCACCCGACGCATGTCAGTACTTATCAATTCCATATATTTAATACGGTTAGAAGCACATAGACAACACGCCATGTGACAACACGCCGTAAAACCCAATCGATTTGGCTATGTGCTTCTGACCATATTAAATATATGGAATTGATAAGTACTGACATGCGTCGGGTGGTGTGGCGTCGCGACACGTGTTAGAAGTATGATCCGTCTTTTATTTTGTGATCTGACAAGCTCATGAAAATAAGACTCGAAAACCAATAAAAAAAAATGTAATATTAATTTTTCAGTCCTTAACTAAACCACACAATACATAGATACAGGTACATATTGTGTAAAGCGCAAAAAAAATCGTTAGTAGCTGCTCTTATTGCGAATTACAATTCAGCGCGCAGAATCTAAAGTTGAAAACACACAAAAGCTGGAGGCGATGGCGTGGCGGTATTTCCTATGGCACCGCGCTGCCACCGCCTGCGGTGTGTGTGTAGGCTTAAGGTACGAAACACACAGAAGCCGGAGGCGAAGGCGTGGCGGTTTTTCCTATGGCACCGCGTCGCGTCGCCACGGCCTGCGGTCTGTGTGTAGGCTTTCATAGGATTCCATAGAATACAACTTGCACGCCTTCGCCTTCGCTCCGCCTCCGGCTTCTGTGTGTTAAAACATTAGGGATCCTAAATCTTATTACTCCACTCTTAAAGTCTCCACACACACTGAAGCCGGAGGCGGAGCGGAAACGAAGGCGCGTGAGTTGTATTCTATTGAATCATATGAAAGCCTACACACACACCGCAGGCAGTAACAGCGCGGTGCCATAAGAATAACCGCCACGCCTTCGCCTCCGCTCCACCTCCGGCTTCTGTGTGTTTTCAACTTCATTCTCAACTTTAGTTAGGGTTAGGGTCCCTGAATACCGTATAGTGTAATACCCCTTTTAATCGTGTCCGCTATCACCTTTCTGGCATCAATCAAAGCTCTAGCAGACTGAAGTCTGAACTGACGTTACTGAGAATTAATTTGTAAACGATGTCTATGGATTTCTATCCAGAGAGAAAATATGTTTGTTATCTATACTATCTATGGTTTCTAATTTTTTTTATGATAAATTGTATTATGTTGGTACACTGACATGTTTGAATGGCGTTAAAAGCCAGTAACTGGTATTGAACCCAAATTTTTCCGGTCATACAAGTACTCTTATTAGTTAAAAATGTTTTTGAACGAAAACATTAACTTTATTGATTTCCAGTAATACAATTACTAATTTTATTTATATTTTAAAACGATTACAAAACAAATAGAGATAGAAAGACAAGCTTAAGTGATAATCAACGACTCAAGAATTGGAAAATAAGTAACGAGACGACCCGGAATTGACATCATCAACGACGAGAAACTATTTCATTGGCTCATTAAAAGGCTTGTATGAAAATGTTATAAAAAATAGTGACGTGATTGATTACCCATATATTAAAAAGGTGTTAATTAATTTATTTTTTTTCTCTCATTTTAAAAATTCAAGTTTTTTATAGCATTCGAATAAAATAATTGTAAAAGTAAATTGTTACCAATTAATAAACAATTACTTAGAAAATTTCAAATAGTTATGTAAAGTGTTTATATTTAAGACAAACCATTTATAAATATATATATATATATAATTTAATAAACTACATTTATTTTATTTAAAATTGATAATTTATTTTGATTAAAGGTAAGAAATCAAACTTAGCGTGTATAATAAGAATTAATGAGATTTACCTTTTTATTCCATAAATTTGCTGTCTTTAAAATATCGTAAGTCTAGAACTACAAATGTTTTTTTACGATAACAGTAACACGGCGGATAAAGATCTACCTGTTTCGTTGGAGATTACGAATTTGATTTCTACCACGAGACAAACGCTATGGATGATTTAAATTTTAAGATATCAGAATGAAAAAGATTAAGATAAATACATATTTAATGATTATCATAATAATTTTGTATGAAGGAAAAATTAGGTCACAAAAACGCTTTTTCAAGGTACCTATTGTAAACTAGCAGCACATCGCGGTTTCACCTGCGATAATTCCCGTTTTCATGGGAATTACAGAATTAAAACGAAATATAATATGGCCTGTGTTATTTCAAACTATAATAGATAGATAAAACTTTATTACATCGCTTAAAAAAGAAACAGGAGGTACTTTCTTAAAAAATTTCTAAAAGGAGATGAGCAATGGAATTGGCGGCCTTATCGCTCAAAGCTATTTCTAATCTATCTCTGTGCCAAATTTCATCCATATCCGTTCAGAAGTTTTTAAGTGAAAGAGTAACAAACATCCATCCATCCATCCATACTTAAAATTTTTCGCGTTTATAATATTAGTAGGATACGCATTTTCAAACAAGAAAGTTTTCGTGATCAATCAATCAAGTTTTTAATACACATTTTAGAATGTCCCATCTCTAAGGAAACAAACGGATCTCATTGGTGCATTCGAACGAAACGTTCTATTTCTCCGAATCTCTGACGCGGTAAGGATCGTTTTCAAAATGAAATTTGTTTAAAATTTGTTTAATTTTAATTATGTGAAAAAAATGACAATCTAAGTGTTGTGTAAGTGTATAGCGTGTTTTTAACAAAAAATTCATTTGTTTCAGATGAAACGTGTAAGGTCTTATAATCATGCTCACGCTGCGAAAGCGAGGCGTACCAGTATATTGTGCTGTCTCTCTGGTGAGTGCATTTTCTATTTAATTACCTTTATGTCTGTCTAATTCTTAGTAATAGCCAATAATTTCTAACATGTAAACTCGTTTCGTAATTTATATGTGAAAGTAGGTAGAAAAGTACAATTTCGAAGCGTCCATGTACGCGTCCAAGTACATCATGGCGGCCAATTTTTATTTTTAACCTATTATTTTGATTTTAAGATAATACTTATTTAAAACCACATATCTTACATACTTTTATCAATATTATCTATGTGAGTACCTACTAGATATCTTCGTAAAATCATTATATTATTTAATTTTTACCTTTTTCTCGGTTATCTTTAGAATTGCATAAATTTACCAAGGCATTCTACGGATGTCATAAAAATCTTTAAAGATAAGTACAATGAATCTATCTGTTATCTTACGTAAAACTACTGAGATGTTGGACCTATGTAATATTAGTAGGTAAGTATGTAGATACATTTTATTCACCAAGAAGTTTTGGTAGGCTGGTATTTATTTACCTATAATTATTTTATTTCTTTCCAAACTAACATGTTGCGTCGCGTGACGCGTCGCACCAAGACGTGCGACACGCGGCTTTTCGACTTTATTTCACAAAGACACGTATCTTCTTACGTATGTATGAAACAATTATTATCGCATAAGAAGTTTTGGTTAGTTTATATATTTATTATTCCTTTATTAATACCATCATAGCGAACAAGTTGCCATGCGGGATGCGTCGCTCGCTGCACCGCGCGCCGCCGCCCACCAACGCGAGGCTTTCACTCATTATTTTACCAATTTAACAATGTTATGTACATAAAAGTATTTTGTTTATTATTATTCATCTACGGTGTAGACTAGATGTAAAAATAATTCCGTCAGCGAGCAAAGCAAACGCCAAAATCTATCACAAAATGCTTCGGATTAGAAAAGGTTAAATTTTGGCTCATGCTGAAACCTTTATTTTTAAGTATTATTAGATAACAGTTATAAAAAACAAAACACAAATTTATTTCAATCTTTCAAATGAAAAGTCACAATGACACGACACTTATAAATGACAGTCGCGATTTCACATCTCCGACAAGTTCAAGCTTGATTTTCTTTTTTTGTTCTATAGCATGGATTGACAGATTAGCTTGATTTCATAGAAATTTTTACAAAGAGCAGGATAGATCTATACAAATAGACCATAAACAAACAGGGACAGACCTATAACAATCAAAATCAATGACGGAGCAGCAAACCTTTGTCAAGTAATACTAACTATGGCATTTTGAAATGCAAATGAAATATAAACTAACTGGTAGTTGACGGGACAATTCAGCAGATATAATTAAATTACCTTCATCTATAAACAAACGGGATGCGGCCGCCATTCCGCCCTGTCGCGCCCCGTTATGGTCAACTTTACGCGCGTCATTTACTAAGTCGACATAAAAAAGTGCATTTTGTATTTAATTTGCAAACAAACGTGTCTTGAAATAGTTTGCTTACAAACTAGGTACTAGGTAAGTACCATACACAGAATCACTGGTTACTTTATTATCTCATAATTTTGCTTAACACATACTTGTTCATAACATAAGGCAGTAAGGTTATGACGCTAATTGCATTCCAATGAATATTAGGTAGCTCGGCTCGGTAGGAATCAACAGTTCCTCTGTTTTAAACAAATATTTACTATACCCGCTTTGATTAATGTACAACTAGCGACCCGCCCCGGCTTCGCACGGTTTTATTATATGTATAAGCCTTCCTCTTGAATCACTCTATCTATAAAAAAACCGCATCTAAATCCATTGCATAGTTTTAAAGGTGTAAGCTTAAATAGGGATATAGGGACAATGAAAACGACTTTGTTTTATACTATGTAGTGATACATATAATAGCAAAGTTTATACATACCTATTTAACACTGTCTTTAACTATGCATTATTGCATTACAAAGTATCTATAATATAAGTGAGGTGGCAAATGGTCAGTAAAGTTATTAGAAGTCAGTTCTTTGGTAAGTGGTTGGTAATGACAATATTTTGATGATCAGGGGTATGTTCCCACAATAGTGGTCTGGTTTCTGTAGATTGATATGAAAAGAATTTGAAATGAAATCAATTAAATTCACTTTATTAATCACTAGCGACCCGCCCTGGCTTCGCATGATTATTACACATATTTACCTCTATAAACCTTCCTCAGGAATTACTCTTTCTATTTAAAAAACCGCATCAAAATCCGTTGCGTAGTTTTAAAGATTTAAGCATTCAAAAGGACATAATGATATAGGGACATAGGGACGGAAAAAGCGACTTTGTTTTATACTATGGATCAACCTTTAATTTGGTGCCGTTGGAACTGTCCAGTAACCTAAAAAAATGCACATTAAAAAATGTTTTAATGATGCACAAGCTGCAATACTTAATAACTGTAGAAATAAATACACAGTCCAAAAATTCTTATCATACTATATAATAATAAACTTAATAATTAGCAAACTCTGAAAATCCCAGAACGATGATCTTTGACATCACAGATTTATAACCCCATTTATATTATTACTAGATGCGCCCCCTCGGCTTCGCCCGCATGGAAATTTATTTCTCAAATTACAGAAATTTATTAACGCCTCCTAGGGGGTACTTTATTGAATTACTTACTTTACATTGTATTTACACCGAATAATAAAATTGAGTGAATCAAACCAAGGAATAATAATTTTCCATACATTTAGCACCCTATTTAAACTCCTCAGAGGTTAAACTTAATTTTAATAGTCTATGTGTTATTCTAGGTCCTAAACTATCTACATAGTAAATTTAATTTAACTAACTTAAATAGCTACAAAGATTACTTATAACAAACATTCACACAGACTTTCCCATTTATTATAACTAGATGCGCCCCGCGGCTTCGCCCGCGAACCAGTTTTTTTTAAACGAATTTCTAA
The DNA here is from genome assembly GCA_944547425.1 of Eupithecia centaureata. NCBI lineage: Eukaryota > Metazoa > Arthropoda > Insecta > Lepidoptera > Geometridae > Eupithecia > Eupithecia centaureata. Next base: position 20,168 of record CALYMT010000008.1, on the reverse strand, counting down.
AATTTATTACACAAAGGTTATTTTGTTAAATAAAAAATACGTGTAAAATTATTTATTTCATACTTTATTTATACCGACTTTTGAGTTAATCGAACCAAGGAAAAAATATTTTTTCATAAAAACTTTACCACCCTATTTAACCTCCCCGAGGTTAAGTTTGAAAATTTTATTAGCCTTTGTCTTATTCTAGGTCCTAAACTATCTACGTACTAAATTTCATCTAAATAACTTGACGGAGATTACTTATAACAAACATTCACACAAACTTTCCCATTTATTATAATAGTAAATTAGTAAGATGATGCGAGTTGGTTATAGGGATGGTAAATGTCAAACACAAGAAACATTTTTCTTACTTAATCATAACACAAACATTTGTCATTAATTATAATCATACTTAAATGTTTGAGTATATGTTGATTATTAATTAAAATCTTATAAAAATTAATCAAAGTATTGTGTAAATGTAGTTTTTGTAATTATAAATGGAGGTGCAAGTAGGCTATAGGGATTAGGGATGGTGGAAACCAAACACAAAAAACCTTTTTCTTATTCACAAACATTTTTCAATAATTTTTAACATACTTAGCTAAATGTGTTCATTCACATTTTCATAAAAAAATTTACCAACCAAGCATCAGTATACTAAAGACTAGGTCAATATAATTATAGTCAGTATTTTAACAGGTTATTGTCAATAAAATCAGTATTTTTAGCCAAAGAATAAGTTTCCACCCCTGCATAACCGCACGTCACTACTTTGATCATCCGTGCCTGATAAGAACTTCTCTCAACAACTAATTTGTGATACGACAAAAAATTTGCTTCTGATTTTGTATTAAAACAAAATAAAGGTCTTTTTTTGTTTTTGGTTGGTGATTCTGTATAATAATAACTTATCATAATATTTTGTACTAGCTGCGTCTCGCGATTTCACCCGCGTTAATTTCCATTCTCGTGGGAATTCCAAGATAAAATATAGCCTATGTGTTATTACTTGTTGTCTATTTCTTATTTTATGTGATACTAGATGCGCACCGCGGCTTCGCCCGTTACCACATTCAATACTTGGTTGGCAATTAAATTATTTTTGAGCAATTTTTTAAGCTTTAAACCGCTGCAAATTCAATTGAATGAATATCACAATTTGCTGATCATTTTTACACATATTACTGTAACTTCAGTTGAATGAATATCACGTAAAATTTTAAGATATCCATATTCACATTAATTCCTGCCTGTTTAGTCATTTATGCCGACCGTAAAATGCAGCTCAATTTATTTTTTCCGTTATAATTTGCTGACCGTTTTAACAATACCGTTTAATGACCGCCGCGCCACCACCTTCATTACCCCCGGCCGTGCCCCACCACGTTACCACGTGATGAACCGACACTTAGCATGCGCCTTTTCTCCCGTGCCCGAATGCTTCCGTTGCCGCAATCACAATCTGCACTGCAACCACTGTGGGCCTGAAACCTGCGGCCCGCTCCTTACGGAAGGGAAAAAAGAAGAAACCCTGTGAACCACCGCGTAGTGCTTCATCTACGCCGGCTCGTGGGAAGAAGCCCAATGATTCAGAAAGATTGAGTCGGAAGCAGTGCGGTACTACTCTGAGCAGACCAAGGCAGTGGAGGACTTTCTGAAATCGAAGACCGCATACTCGACATAATGTAGAGCTTCAATTCATTTATGATGAGATTTCCAACTCAACATCTTTCGACGTACATGAGTGTAGAGTTTTGGCTGAAGGCTATCAAAGTTCCGACGGTTCACCAACCAACTGAAAGAAGACACCGCCTGGCATCAACTATTGACAACTGACACCGTGATTGCGAAATACACGTCGCAGCAATTAAAACGTGTACCTACTTTTGGATTAGTACTAAAGTAGCCTAAAATAAATTTTAAATTTATTATTGTTATTAAATTATACCTCAAAAATAAATGGGTTTCTATAAAATAAAACACCTTTTGATTTTGCTGTTCTTAGTAGGTGCTCCTGTTTAAAAACAACTTACCATATATAATATATTATTTTCATTACCAGGCTCTTTCCACCAGGGGGACGCGCGATATGCTGGTAATAATTCACAGTGTATAGCAATAGCAGTCTGCGCAGGAATTTATTCTGTTGCAAAAAACCGTAATTTCAATAGTTATGCCGATATAGATACCATTCTCCAGAGTGGTGACGCGTTGTACATGTCTCGAAAATTTAGATGTCCGCAGGGTACTACCTACCTTAGAACCGACGACTTGCCTACAGATATCCAGGTAGGGAACTTTTCGGCTCAAATATCGAATGTAGACGACTGCTGGGTCGCGAACGGGGCCTTCCCCAGTCCAAATCTGCCGGTATCCGTAGCCGAATCAGATTTGATATCTATTTTAGAGTCGAACGTTTTCAATTCTGAGCACAACGACGACAGGGATAGTTATTTGTTCACCGGGCAATCGTACGCGGTTGCATTTTGGCGGCATAATAACACCCTGTACCTATTTAATAGCCACCAAGTAGGTTTAGATAACTATTTCGCGGAAAATGGAGTAGCACGTTTGTTTCGGTGTAATTCTTTCCGAGAACTGAGTAAGTTACTTTTCGTGCGTGGAATACTAGGTGGCGAGTATTCGATAAACCGAGTCCACGTTATTCGCGTAACCGACGCGAATAACGATGCCGGCAATCTTACTCAGTGCTCACAGACGCCGCCGCGGCTGTCTTATGCAAGCGTAGTTCGTAAATCACGGTCGTCTACTCCTACGTTACCGTCAACGTTGGAGATGGTAACGCAAACCCCACCGACGCCGGCGCGGTGCCAAACTCGCGTTAGTAAAATAGAATCAGTTATCGACTGTTCTCTCCCAACTTTGTCGCCGTCAATTCTCTCGCAATATCTTTCCCTAACAAGGGATCCAACTTCGATGCACGATCGCGTTTCTCCCTGCACGTCGCCGGCGACGCAATCTCAGTCGATACTTAGATTAAACTCATCCGTCGTTGTGCCGTTTCACGATTCCGAATCGTCGCGATCTTCCTCTATACTGCGTGCATCGCAATTAAGTTTTATTAGCTCAGAAATCGCAACCACGACTAAATCAATACAACAAATCTCGCAAACCAAAAACACAAACACAAAAACAGTGGTTGCGACCAACGATAAACCAGCAGTTGTTCTACACAATATGTTTTCGGAATTATCCGTAGAAAATATTGAAGTCCCTCCGACTTCAACAAAAAAAGCTGGTCGACCCAAAAAAGTAACTCGCGGTAGGAAAAAAACAAAAGCAAATGCTCATTTAGATGCAGTCAATAAATATAATGCAAAAAAACCAAAAATTAATCGCGAAGCCGTTAAAAAGTACAATAAAAATAATCCTAAAATTCATCGCGAAGCCGTTAAAAAATATACTGCAATTAATCCCGAAATTCATCGCGAATCCGTTCAAAAATATTCACAATCCCATCCGGAAGTGAATCGCGAATCCGTGCAAAGATATGTACAATCCCATCAGGATGTACATCGCGAATCCGTCCAACGGTATAGCGAGCTGCACCCCGAAGTCAATAGGAACGCGTCAGCCACGTACAACGAAACCAGTCGCAACGTCGACGTTTCGTTACGCGGGCATAAAACACTATTCGGGACGATGAGGGACGCCGCATTGGACGATATTAGGCCGTTTTCACTAAAAAAACCGTCTCTTTTGTCTCCAGAGACTTATGTATGTCCAAATTGTAGTGCGCGTCTGTTTGATGAAGAGAAGCCTCGTAAACAATGGTGTTGCGGACAGGGTGCGTATAACGTACAAAACTTTGAGCCCATCACAGAGGACTTTTATCATCATCCGGCGTTCAAGACTAGATCTAGGGCTTATAATAATCTTTTCGCGTTTAGTGCTTCAGGTGCCGGTTTCGTCCAGCCGGCAGGACTTTCTTTTTTAAAAATTCAAGGTCGCGTCTATCACAGAGTATTTGATCTAGCGTACTCGGGTAGTTTGAATAATTTAGGCTTGTACATTCACGATGCGAGCGAACGTGAAGCACTAGCCTCAGGTAGACAACTCGATATTGAATTAGTTAGAATCATAAAACAGCGTTTGGACCAAGTCAATCCGTATATTAAATGTTTCGTACAATTGAGCCAACATCCTTCAGACGAGGCTTTTATTCAGTTTCAAAAAACCAGTCGCTCAACTCACGGTAATATTCTCGGTGATCCTGTAGGTAGAGAAATCGCGGCAATAATAAATACCGATAGGGATAATTATCAACCAAAATGTATAGCTGTGTGGAAAATTGGCGCTAGGAAACCACACACTGTAGACGTAATGGATCCGTTGTATGAATGCCTTCAATATCCACTGTTATATCCAAAAGGCAATACGGGGTGGTTCCCCGGTAAATTAGGTAATAATAATCAAAAATTAACTCAGAATAAATATGTCAGATGTTTGCTCTTATCCGAACCTCGATTTTCTGCATTAGGTAGATTATCAGAGGAATGGTTGGTTGATATGTATTGCCGGATAATTGAAGAGCGTTTAAGATACATAAAGAGTTTACAAACTCACAATACCAGTAACGAACTTAGAACCGCCCCGCTTCAGGAAGTTGAGATGTGTGTTGCAGCTAGGGATGAGGTTCGTGATGATGAGACGATTCAGGCAGAGGGAGGGGTAGTTCCGGGGCGTATCTATTTGCCGAACACTTTCACGGGGGGGCCGCGTTACATGAAAACTAAATATTGCGATTCGATTGCATTAGTCAGTAGGTTAGGTAATCCCTCTTTCTTTTTAACTTTCACATGCAATCCTAAATGGCCGGAAATTCAACAGTCTATCAATTCTGATAGACCAGATCCCACTATTTGTGCAAGAGCATTCAATTTAAGGTTAGCTTCATTATTCAGGGATTTAAGATCAGGTCGTTGGTTCGGCAAGTTAGATTATATGATTCATGTAGTAGAATTTCAAAAAAGAGGTTTACCTCATGCTCACATTTGCTTTAGGGTGGCGGGTGGCGGCCCAGTCCATAATATAGATATACAATGTGATTTTGCGAACCTTGATCAAACGAAATGTGCGGATACACGACACATATTTATCGATAAAAACCGAGATAAAAAAAAATTAATGTTATTTTTTTTAAACACAATTCAAGTACAGATATCAACAGGAATCTCAACTGATTTAATCTAAATGGCAGAAAGTACCTAATTTAAATGGTGAATAACATGACAACGGAAAGAGATAGACCCCCAGTTTTTGAAGGATTTGTAGAATACATTATGAAGTTTAAAACAACATGCAAAAAAGTACACCTTAATTACCCAGTTTTAAAGTTACATAGAAAAAATAAAAATAAAAATCGTTTTTTTTTGTCTTATTTCTAAAAAAATACTGTTTTTACTACGCTTATGTATCGTATTTGTATTTTTTCTTTATTTTATTAGCTAGGTAATCTATCTAGCTTTCAAATGAGACTACTTCGAATAAAATACACCATTTACTCAAAAAGAAACGAAGAAAAAACCAGATGAAGTAGTCTTCATTTTAAAAAATATTAAAACTGCTTTGTTTTTGAGATAAATAACATATAAAATTTTTTATCCCGATTTTTACCGATAAATATGTGTCGTGTATCCGCACATTTCTTTTGATCAAGGTTCGAAAAATCACATTGTAGATAAATTCGTTAGAGCCGATATTCCAAAAGAGTCCGAAGCTCAGGGTAGATTACGTAGTTTAGTTTTGAAACATATGATTCACGGTCCTTGCGGTCCACCGCATAGGACCGATTTGCCTTGCTGGGATGTTGATAACCGGAGATGTAGTAAATTTTTTCCAAAACCCGAAACAGCCACCACTTTTGTTACCGATACAGGTTTTGTCAATTTACGTAGAGACAGTAGTAATACAGGCATAATTAAACACCACAATAGGGAGGTAGTAGTCAATGATACCTTAGTCGTGTCATTCAACTCGTCCCTTCTTCTTAAGTACGATGCTCATATCAACCTGGAAGTGTCCACACAACGTACGGTTGTAAAATATTTGTTTAAATATATAACTAAAGGACAAGACGAGTCTCGCGTAACTGTTGTGCCTGAAGCGGATAATAATAATGAAATTGAGACATACGTGACGAAACGATACGTAGGCTCCAGTGACGCGGCCTGGAGAACGTTAGGGTTCGATATTTCGGCCCGCGAGCCGCCCGTTAAAAATTTAACTGTCCACCTCGAGAATCAACATTCAGTTTTTTTTAGACCAGGCACCGAGTTAGAATCAGCGCAACGCGCAACTTCAAATCTCTTAACTTATTTCAACCGGCCGGCCGGTGAGCAATTTGACGGATTGACTTATTTAGATTTCTATGAGCGTTACATGGTCCATTCGCGGCGTCCCTCGACAAAAAATACGGAAATTTTTGTAACGGGTAACGGTAAATTCGTTACAAAAAGACAGAGGGGTGAGCTCGTCGGACGTTTGTATTGGGTCGAACCAAACAGAGGTGAACAGTTCTTCCTCAGAGTCCTTTTAAAATCACATCCCTGCCGCAGTTTCGCAGATCTCATCAGACTTGGTGGTCCCGATTGTAAAACTTTCCAGGATGCTGCTAAATTTGTCGGTCTGGCCGATGACGAAGTCGAGTACGAAAGTGCTATGTTGGAAGCATCAACTTTTTTAACGGGACCGCGACTGCGTAGCTTTTTGGTACTTCTGGCCGTCAACGGAGTAGCTATAGCTTCACTTTGGGAAAAATATAAAAGAAATTTGAGCGAAGATATTTCTCATAGATTGGGCCTTAATGCGGATGACGAAAGAGTTCACACTTTGTGTCTCACTCAAATAAATAGAATGCTTCGGAAGCACGGTACGACCCTAACACAACACGGTTTGCCAGAGATTGTAGACAATTCGACCGAATTAGGTAGGGAACGGCTCGAATACGATCGCGATTTATTAATAAATGAAGTCGACGCAACTTTAGCTTCCTTGTCCGCGGATCAAAGTGCTATTTTCGAATACGTTGCGAATCTATGCACAGACTGTAACTTTCGCGCCGCAAATAATACTGCTCTTTTTGTTGATGGTCCTGCTGGTACGGGTAAAACGTATCTCCTAAATATGATAGTATCTCACGTACGCGGCAATTTGTCAGGGGTTGTTTTGTGTACGGCCAGTTCTGCGATTGCCGCTCAGAACTACACAGGGGGGTCCACCGCTCATAGTATGTTTAAATTCCCAATAGAATTCGTAGACGACCTCAGCTACTGGTCCATAACTAACGGTAGTCAAAGAGCAGAGCTCATTGCGCACGCGGACGTGATCATTTATGACGAGGCCCCTATGGCACATCAAAATTTAATTAAAATATTAGATAGATCATTGCAGGATCTTATGAAAAATAATAATATTTTCGGTGGTAAAATAATCATTTTTGCTGGAGACTTTAGACAAATTCCACCTGTAGTTCCATCCGCGAAAACCAATTCCGACATTTTAAATGCATCCGTTAGGACTTTGTCTCCACTTTGGGAAAAAGTAAAAAAATTTTCATTAGTAACTTCGCACAGATGTCGCGATCGGGAATACAGTGAATTCGTTTTAAATATTGGCTCTAACCTTGTACCGAAAGTAAATTTAGTAATGGGGCAAATTCCAAATTTTGTTGATCTTAGTATTATTGATAGAGTAGATTCACTTGAGCAATTAATAGATTTTGTATATCCCTCTTTGGAGGAAGAGCCCGGTAACCGAGCAATATTATGTACTCGTAACGAGGCTGTAAGGGAAATTAACGATTTAGTTTTAAATAAATTAGAGGGGGAGTTAGAGCATTTTTATTCAGTAGATAGAATTGATACAGATAACGTTAACGTAGATCAGATGATTTTTGGCTCAGATGCTTTACATTTATTCAATCCTAAAGGTATTCCCGAACACGACATCAAATTAAAAATCGGATGCATTTGTATGATAATGCGCAATCTTAGCTTTAGTGACGGTCTCGTAAACGGTACGAAAGTAATAGTAACGGGTACATCGCGTGTTTTGATTAGGGTTCGAAAAATTGGTAAACCAGAGGACTATTTCATACCGAGAATATTATTTAAAGCCCCAATATGTACTGGTAATCCTCATGATATGTTGCGTCGACAATTTCCATTGCAATTGTGTTACGCAATGACAATTCATAAAAGTCAGGGTCAAACAATAGCTCGCGTCGGTTTAGATTTGAGATCGGACATGTTTAGTCACGGTCAGCTATACGTAGCTTTAGGTAGAGTCACCGCGAAAGAGAATATAAAAATTTTAATGCACCCCGATAGAGTAATAAATGGCAAACCGTACGCGAAAAACATAGTCATTCCAGAGCTTATCTCATAAACATAAAATTACACATTGAGCGAGCTTCTCTCATAATAATAGATTACTCATTTCAGAGCTTATCTCATAAAAATATAAAAAAAATTCTTTAGGTAACAAATACTCGTAGCTTCCTGGAAATAATAAGAAATGTTCACCTCTGTCCGTCTATCTGTAGGCAATTAAACATACGACCCCTATACACTGTGAATTATGTAAATAGTAGTTTAGTATTTATTAGTAGTTATGTATATAAAGTAGTTTAGTATTTATTGGTAGTTATGCTTGTAAATAGAAAATGCTTTCTTAGATTAGTTACACGTCTTCTTATGAATCCGAGACTGTATTCAAGTTGAAAAAGTCAATATAAAATGTTTGTTGTTCCGCATCCCTTGATCGCTTTATACGCTTTCAAACCTCGATGCATCGGTTGATTGTGGTCAGATGAGTTTCGCACCTGACGCACTGTATGCTCTTTAAAGCAGTGCGAACGAAAAACTATCAATATAGATGGTGCCGTCCGGTTATCACTGCCCGACATAAGGGTGTGCTTGCGAAACGTTCGCCGTATGGATGAATTAGGTTCTCCGACCCATCTGTGAGGGCTCGTATTGCGTCTCGTTGCCGCGCCGGTGACAATAGGGGCCATTGCAGCTATAATGGGCGACTGCCGTCGACGCGGAAGCGATTTCCGCTGACCGCGCGCCGCCCGACCTGATGACAGCCGCTCTCCACATCGGCGGCCGCTGGATTCGTCTCTGCCGATGGCATAACGCCGCCGTCGGTCTGTCATGTAGAGCCGTAAGGAGGGCATACCTGGATTCATGGAATGGTTTGTGTTCATTGTTTGCGTGAGCTCCTCTCTCCAGTCCACCCTTATCCACCTTCGGGGTGGGTACGGGTGGGTACTCCCACCACATCTTTCAATGTACCCCAAAGCTGATAAAGAGGCGGTTGAGCCTCAGGAAATTATTAAAGTCAAAAACAGTTTAACAACAATTCATATAGAATCAATACAATAACGATTCATATTTACTTGAAAACACACACACTCGTGCGAAAAACCCATGCTTCCAAGTTTCTTTCTAGAAACGGGTATTAGCGACTGGTTCTTCAAGCCACATACGAGGGTTCCACTTCCTATCCAGTCTCTCAATTAAGAGGCTGAAGTTAGGAAGAAAACCCCCAACACTCTTAAAACAAGTTGTCAAGTGCTTTTGACATTTCATTATAAACTAAATCAACATTTCTAAATAACTTTACTGTTTGCAGTTAACACTGAATATATTAAATTAACTTACTTGAATACTATTTCACATTATGTTTCAGTTAGATAAATAAGTTAAAGTTGGTATTTACTCCCAATGTATATTATAATTAATAATAACTTGCTATATTATGTATCCACATTATAATAATAATAACAGTAATGTAACCTATTGACTGTAATTATACACTTGAATAAAATTGTATATTTACCAATTAAAAATTGTTCCAATTAAAAAATAAAACCTAACAATTATACAATTCAGAGAAAATATGTAATAACAATAGATAATAATAATTAGATAGATATGTATACAAGCTGGATCAATCAACCACAATCAAAATTACAAATACCTACATGCAAGATTCAAAAGACATGAAATTACAGCGTCCATCTCTTACCCCAATTCTATAAACAAAAAGAGATACAGCACGAAACAGTAACTGTTGAAGAATTAAAAGGAGAAAAAAAATCACAGTGACACAATAATACCAAGCAAAAGATGTTATCTCGAATGCACTTTTAAGAACATAACGACTTGAAGTATATGCACCCAACAATAAAGTTGTTCCAAAATATCAACATAAACCAACTTTAACTCGATCTGACTGAATTTTTATGTAACATGTACCTAACAACTTCTTCACCAAAGCCACATAATTTGAAGCATCAGAGTTGTCATGTTTTAACAAGATCATCGATACACCTCAGCCATATCATAAAATGTAACAACCTCTTCTCGAAATGAAGAGAGGAATTGAAACAAACTTTTAAGTCAATAATTTGAAACATCGGAGGTGTCATGTCTTAACAAGGTCATCGATACGCCTCAGCCATACATAAGATGTAACAACCTCTTCTTCGAATGAAAAGAGAAATTAAAACAAACTTTTAAGTCAAATAAGAATCTTCAAAAACAGTATTCGAAACTAAGCGTTGATCATGCTTCAGTGTGTGTATTGGAATACACAAATGTGATATCAAATCCTACTTTCAAAAGAATAAACTTACCTACATTAAAGTTCAGCAGGTCAATTGAAACACAAGATGGAATATGAAGTATTGAGAATCAACAACATCAGGAACAGCCGGGATTCTGATCTTTATTTATGGCGGCCTTCGAAAATTTACCAAGAATGTAGCTAACAATAACACAGTACCTAAACTAAAAAGCTAAGTAAATGTATTTTTTTACAAAGTAAGTTAGTAGGACATAATGTTACCTGAGTAATACAATAATTACTGTACTTCACTGATCAATAACATTGTTGTATAATATTGATATTATAGTTCATAATGTTTTCATGGATCTGTATTTTTATATGAGTAAATTCAATAAAAAAAGAAAGCAAAAAAAAACATAAATACAAAGAACACAAATGCAAAAAAAGAAATGCATGAAAAAAATAAAAAAAGCAAACAAAAGAAATGCATAAAAAAAGATAAGAAATGCAATAAAAAAAAACATGTTGAAAAGAAAAACAACATCCGTAACTTTAAGCAAGCAAATGTACTATACAGCATGTAGCAATAAAGAATCGTGAATCTTTTCTGTTTGTATAAAGCTATTACAATACTACTATTTTTTCAACAAAGTAAAACAATTGTATTAGTCTTAATAATAAATGGTACATTGGAAGATGTGGTGAGGGTCGAGGCGGGTACGGGTGGACTGGAGAGAAGAGCTCACGCTAACACTGAACACAAACCATTCCATGAATCCAGGTATGCCCTTCTTACGGCTCTACATGACAGACCAACGGCAGCGTTATGCCATCGGCAGAGGCGAATCCAGCGGCCGCCGATGTGGAGAGCGGCAGTTGGGCGGCGCTCGGTCAGCGGACATCACTTTCGCGTCGACAGCAATCGCCTATTATAGCTGCAATCGTCACTATCACCGACGCAGTAACGACACACAATACGAGCCCTCACAGGTGGGTCCGAGAACCTAATACATCCATACGACGAACGTTCCGCATGCACATTCATAAGTCGACCAGTGATAACATACGACATCATGTACATTGATAGTTGGCTTCTCAATGCTTTTCGGCCATACAGTTCGTCTTGTATGACTCACTCATTGCATTCAAATGATCCATCGTCGTGATAAAAAGTCGTATTTTGCGAACATTGCATACGTAACAACATGCCGTTTATATCGTCTTTTTGCTTGCTCTGTTTCAGAAGAAGCCTATGTAGTAGTAGTGTACGTAGTTAGTGTGGATTAGGCCTCCTGGGGATACCACGTTAAAAAAAACGCGCCATTGTCGTACCTCATGAGGTGGTGAGGAAATCGAATTTGATCATTAAAATTACATGGAGTAAGTTACCTACGTATTAAAAGACAACAACACAAATTTTGCCAGAATCGAAGCATATGCAGTATACACAAATACACTTTCGTCATTCAACTGTGTGTGTTCTTATTTACTCTGGTAATTTGTTATCCTACAGGGCTTGGGATAGCAGCAAACTATGACAACTAACTGAGTGCTTGATGAAGTCTCAATGGTGGCGGCGGCGGCGCTGCGACGGTGGCGGTGGCAGCGGCGGCATAACGACGATACGAAAACTGACAACACGAGCCCCCAAAATCCAAAACATTGGTAAATATATTTAAATCAGTACTTTTTAAAAGAAATTACACTATTACCTTACACTACATATTAAGATATTCTAAATGTAGGTAGCTCAACCACAAAATCGTATGGATACTATCATCTTATATTTAAAAAAGTCCATGTGGTGTCATCATTGGCAATTAAAATGAAGGATAATGAGTTAATTCATTAAATTGAATTTCAGATTGCTGGTTTGGCTGCACGGACAATATTACTGCGCGCACACCGACAAGTAGTCATTGTCCACTACACGTCGCCGCTTAATAGATCTATACGAAACTCAAACCGACTATACAAAGGTACATAAAATAAATTACATTTATTTTCATATATATTTCTCTAACTAAAACTACTAACCCAGCTTCGCAATGGATATAAAATAGCCGATAATCGTTCTCTGGAATAAGTACAAAACCAAACTATGTCCTTGATAAATTTCATTACACATTTTGTGTATATTATTACCATCAGAAAGACGATCTTCAGGTGATATTAATAAGAAAAATAATGTATTATTTCAAAATTTACAAAATTTCGCCACAACAATACAAACTTCCAATCAATCCTAAAACATATATAAGTAATATTGAGACAAAAAAAAATGTCGCTACTGAAATGAAATCTACTTCAACAAAAACGCCAATTAGTATGAAATATGCACAATAAGATGTTGAATATTCGTTATCATATAATTGGCAATTATTTATCCTACAGGGCTGGAATAGCAGAAAACTATGACAACTAACTGTATGAATGATGAAAAGTCTCAATGGTGATGGCGGCGCGGCGACGGCGACGGCGACGGCGGCGGCGGCATCATCGACGATACGAAAACTGTCAACACGAGCCCCCAAAATCAAATACATTGGTAAATATATTTAAATCAGTACTTTGTAAAAGAAATTAACAGCCTGACACTATTAAGATATTCTACATGTAAGTAGCTCAACCACAAAATAGTTGATGCTTACCATCATAAATTGTAAATCCATTTACTGCCCAGCAAAATTAAACCTGCATCAATTGAAACCCAGTTAAATCATGAATTTGAATGAAACAATCCTTTGAAAAAATTAAAATAAAGACTACTAAGTTAATCAAATAAATTAAATTTCAGATCTGGTTGCATGGACACTAAAAATGTACGACGTATTTCTGCGCGCACTGCCTCAAGATTGGTCATCTTCACTACCTAAAGTCATAGATAGATGCAACCAAACTCAAACCAACAACGCCGAGGTAAAAACACTTTTCTATACAAATTACGACTTTGCAATGGATATAAAATAACACGTAAACATGTCATCTGAAATAAAAGCCAGCTTTTCTTGCTAAATTTTACAAGATAGGTAAACATTTTGTACATAGCCAAACTACAAAATGTTTACAATATATTTCGCCTGACCAATACAAACTTTCAGCCAATCCTAAAATTAATTTATTACTGTCCACTCTGTTAAAAAATATACTTGCAATATTACCTAAGCCAAGAAGTTTTGCTAAATATTTATTTTTAATACCAATTTAATTTTGTTTCAGATATTGACATCATTACGAGAATTCAGATCAAAATGCCACCAAAACCTCAGTGAATGAGTGACAACTGCTGGACGAACACACTTCATATTAACCGAAACGAGACAAAGAAATAAATATCATTCAAAGCTAATCCTGGTTAGTAAATAATAATATTGTTGATGTTATAAACGTTTAATATATAAGATCGCGCTGCCGCCGCCGCCGCCGTTAGAATAGAATAATCCAATATTCATACATAGTTGTAACGTGACAGCCTGTCAGAGAAACGAGCAGAGTAACTGTTACTATAGAAAAAAAACCCGTTTCTTGAGAGATGCATCATCAATCGTCTTACCTGTAATTTATTTTTAAATATAAACACTAAAGAATTAACAAATTCATTTGATACAAATGATCACACACATCACATACATTTTCTTAAAAAAGTTAGGTAAGCAGGTACCCACCAAGAAACAAACCAATAAAAAACCAATGAAATTCAACAATTTTTTTATTATTTCAGATGGCGGATCTCAAATTCACATGGTGCTAAAGCTGACGGAAACATTCAGCTTCTATTAAGTAGATAATAATTTAGAAAATATGTTATGTACTATGTATAAAATATTCAAAATATAGAAATTATTCAACATAATATGTAAAATAAATAAAATGTTTAAATCATTCCACCTACTTTTTTATTGAAATTTAACAAATAACATACTTATATAGTAGATGACAGTTGACCCAAATGCAGTTAAGCTATGAGAGAACCCAAGATATGCCCACCTTTAGCAGAATATACCGACCACTTCACCGCAATCGCCAATGTAGGCTTGTAGTTACTATGAAGGTACGTGTTACCTACCTGTTGTAGCATACCCATTAATCTTAGGAAGAAACTTATATGTATATGTAGGTTGTTGCAGATCTATATAAGCTAACTTTAGAACCATCATCATCAACCCATATTAGTCCACTACTGGACATAGGCCTCCCGTAATGAGCGCCATAACGCCCTGTCTGCCCAGCTTGACGCATCCAGCATCTAGCTGTCAGCAGTCTGGCAATTCGTCATCCTACCTGAACAGGGCGTCCTACATTACGTTTGCAAAGTCACGGTCTCTACTCAAGAACACGTCTACCCCAACGGTTGTCGGGAAATATGGCCGGCCCACTGCCACTTCAGCTTGCTATTCTTTGAGCTACCTACGTTCTCTAACTTGGGTTCTCTGACAGATGTATTCATTACAAATCGTATCCTTCAGAGAAACTTCTCACATAGCTCTCTCCATAGTTCGCTGAGCGACTTTGAACTGGTGGACCTACCCCTACCGTGAGAGTCCACTAGAAGAATTCAATTATTATTCCAAAATTATCTTGGTTTATAGTTTTAAAAGTAAATACAAGGCAATATGAAATGTGTAGGAAAGTGCTTAAGTCGCTACGTAGCCTACCTAGATAGGTAGTGCATAACTTTTGTGAACAAATAAATGGAAAAAAAAGTGTAGAGACAATGTTTACAACCATTTTATATTGAGTTTGAAAATATAAGTAGGTACTAACTTTTATTTTAGTTTTAGTTTTTAATATAGCACCACTTCATTAACTACCAACCTATTTAGTAATTTAAGAGAAAATTATGATCAAGTGACGAGTTACCCATCCTAATTATTGTTTAAATACTATCCCTAAATTGCTTCTATTATTTTGCTGCAATATAGGAATTATGTAGTACCTTTTTTAATTTAGAAGAAATCTAACATTCAGTCAAGGTGACCGTTCATTCCGACGAGACTTCAGGATAGCTGGTCAAATGACCCTATACTACGTGTTGTATGGAATTGCCGAAACACGATATTTTACTTCCCTCAAAGCTTTTAAACCTATATCCTGTACCTATCACATTATTATCATTATCAAGAAAATAAAGATGAAAAAAATATTATCAGATATTAGAAAAAATCCAGTGCCTGACAAAAAATGCAGAGCAATAGTTCATGGGTATTGCATTGACATGATTTTAAGTATCTACTAGCGACCCGCCCCGCCTTCGCACGGTTTTATTATATGTATAAACCTTTCTCTTGAATCACTCTATCTATTAAAAAAAACCGCCTCAAAATCCGTTGCGCAGTTTCAAAGATTTAAGCATTCAAAGGAACATAGGGATATAGGAAGGGACATAAGGACATAGGGACAAAGAAAGCGACTTTATTTTATTCTATGTAGTGATTTATTTAGTGAATAGCATAAAATAAATAATGCTGGACAAGCAGAATTATAGAATACAGAATTATCTAGCCCCAAGCTAAAAAAAGCTTATGTTAATAAGAGTACTAGATAGATGTAAAGTAATCATATAATAACAAAACACCCAGGACCCCAAATAAATATTTGCAGATCGTACAAATAAGACGGCAATAAAACCCATAACTCCTACGGCTCGGCTGCATCACGAACAAGTACCTAATAAAAGAAATAAATAAAAAAATCTTCTCATTCTCCAACTAAACAGCACTATACAGTAAGGTAAACATATTGAAACAATAGACTGGAACTGCACACTGGAAGAGTAACAAGTAAGTAGAAAAACTATATAGGTAAGATTGAGGTGTACGGAGTAGTTAATGGGGCGCAAAGTATTTTTTTAAAACATACCTACCTACATTATTAATGAACTATGCAATAGTAGAGAAGAAGATTATAAATGGGGCTTGTTCTCATAAAATAGTTGACCATTCAGTTCAAAAAATGTGCAATAAATGCACCCAGAGTCATGTTAACATGTGTAAAGCGAACAAAGCGAGCCTTGCTGATGCTTCCGATAATTATGTAACTATTTATAGCGATAAACTGTTATTTATATCTAAATCATTTTTGCCTTGCGTCCCGCGACATATCCGATCATAAACTACACTCTGTGCAGTCTGTGACCCTATGTAGGTAATACAAAATTTTCAAAGATAGCAAAAGTAACATAGCACTTTCAAGATAATCATTTTATATCAAGTTGTTCGTCACACTGCTATGCGATATGAGAGATGGTAGATGTTAATATAACTGAATCATAATCTGAAAGCCTACACACACACCGCAGGCGGTGGCAGCGCGCGGTACCTTATGAAAAACCGCCACGCCTTCGCCTCCGCTCCGCTCCGTCCGCCTCCGGCTTCTGTGTGTTTTCAACTTTAGAAGCTTATTTTTTTCAATTTCTTTTTTTTTTAACTTCACCTCCGTGAAACAAAAACCATATAGTGGAAAAAAATTATGACATCCACACAATTTGACGTACGAATATCTAAGACGTCAACGGATGCTTGGATTACGGTGGACGAAGCGAATCGACACGCGTAGCGTAGACGAACGTGCGGCTCGCTTCGCTCGCCTTACAGTATAACAGCACACCCCACATATGGATATCGTTTTCGACAAACTGGAAACCGTAGATTACGAAAATAATGTCCATTTTGAAATCCAAGATGGCTGACATTTTTTCATCGCGAAACACCATCATCATGGGTATCAATTTCGATGAAAACGAAGATGTAGGTTACGATAAGGGGAACAATAATTAAATAAAAATAACTATACACGACCGACGCGAGCTGCTCGCAGCTCGCGCAAATATAAAATACTAGTTACCTTATATATAATTTACTTATATAAAGGTGGATTACCACTCACTGACTCACTCATTGACATAATTGTTCTCCCTGTTGGTGGATGGGGAGGTATGGTTTTTTTTACGGAAATGTGTAGGGGAGGTGGGGGTGAGTATGGGAAAATTCCAACTTTTCGAGATTTCCCCCTCCTTCCCCCTCAAAAGGGGGCAAACGCAAAGGTCGATTTTTCTCAGAGACGGTGATAGATGGAATCAAAATTTTTGCGGGGGGAGGTAGGAGGGGGGCTCGCGAAGCGAGCCCGCACCCAGAAATACTAGTTTACTTATATAAAGGTGGATTACCACTCACTCACTGACTCACTCATTGACATAATTGTTCTCCCTGTTGGTGGATGGGGAGGTATGGTTTTTTTTACGGAAATGTGTAGGGGAGGTGGGGGTGAGTAAGGGAAAATTCCAACTTTTCGAGATTTCCCCCTCCTTCCCCCTCAAAAGGGGGCAAACGCAAAGGTCGATTGTTCTCAAAAACCGTGATAGATGGAGAGAAAATTTTTGCGGGGGGAGGTAGAAGGGAGGCTCGCGAAGCGAGCCGACCTTCTACCTCCCCCCGAGGGGCCTCCCGCGAAGCGCGGCGAGCGAAGCGAGCCGCGCGGCGCGGGGGGCACCGCGGGGGCAACGCTTTTTCTCAGAGACGGTGATAGATGGAATGAAAATTTTTGCGGGGGGAGGTAGGAGGGGGGCTCGCGAAGCGAGCCCGCACCCAAAAAAACTAGTTATATTATATAAAGCTCGACAACCACTCACTGACTCACTGACATAATTGTTCTCCCTGTTGGTGGAGGGGAAGGTATGTTTTTTTTTACGGAAATGTGTAGAGGAGGTGGGGGTGAGTATGGGAAAATTCCGACTTTTTTGAATTTCGAACCCCCTCAAGGACCCCCCGGGGGTTCTTCGGCCGTGTAGGGGGGTGGGTCAGATTTTTTTGTGGGGTCGTGTAGAGGGTTAAAAATCGTTTTGGGGGGTGAAATTTTTTTGACCCCCAAGACCCCCCGAGACCCCCCGCTTTTGAATTGCTACCGGATGGAGGAGCGATAGAGGGTTTTGGATGACGGCATCGTATAGAGGGTTAAGTCTTTAATCGGAAGAAAAAAAAAATTGACCCCCCCCCATGACCCCTTTTTGAACCCCCTTTCGTATCTCCCGAACGGCTCGCGATGGAAAAAAAATCTTTTCACAGTCGCTTAGAGAAGGTTGAATAGTTGGGGAAGCCAAAAAAAGTTTGACCCCTTTGCACCCCCAGACCCCCTTTTTTTAAAAAAAACCGTATTTTGGCAAAATTTTGACCTTTTTTTTAGGGTGGAGCATCGAGGCGAGCGAAGCGAGCCGAGATACGACACCGGGAACCAGCACGGCGAGCGAAGCGAGCCGTGCTGCGTTCCCCCCGACGACCCCCACGACCCCCCCCCCCTGGGAGCATCGCGGCGAGCGAAGCGAGCCGCGATGCGACTACGGGGCTCCAGGAGGGGCAGCGGAGGGGGAGTCGCAGCATGGCGAGCGAAGCGAGCCGTGCTGTGACCCCCCGCCGCTGCCCCCCCTGAACCCCCCCCCACCAAAAAAATTGATATGGGTATCGTTTTCGACTAACTATGGGGCGAGGATTTCGAATATGGTGACAGTGGGGAGCGGCGAGCGAAGCGAGCCGCGCTTCGTGTTACATTGCAAGGCGAGCGTAGCGAGCCGCGCTTCGTGTCACACTGCAAGGCGAGCGTAGCGAGCCGCGCAGTGTGATCGCACGGGTAGAGGCGCATTGCGGTGAGCGAAGCGAACCGCAATGCGACGACCGAGACCCAGCAAGGCGAGCGAAGCGAGCCGCGCTTCGTGTCACACTGCAAGGCGAGCGTAGCGAGCCGCGCAGTGTGATCGCACGGGTAGAGGCGCATTGCGGTGAGCGAAGCGAACCGCAATGCGACGACCGAGACCCAGCAAGGCGAGCGAAGCGAGCCGCGCTTCGTTTCACACTGCAAGGCGAGCGTAGCGAGCCGCGCAGTGTGAACGCACGAGTAGAGTCGTATTGCGGTGAGCGAAGCGAACCGCAATGCGACGACCGAGACCCAGCAAGGCGAGCGAAGCGAGCCGCGCTTCGTGTCACACTGCAAGGCGAGCGTAGCGAGCCGCGCAGTGTGACCGCACACCCCTCATATGGGTATCGTTTTCGAATAACTCCAACCCGATAATTACGATAAAGACGTCCATTTTGAAATCCAAGATGGCTGACATTTTTTCATCGCAGATTTCCGACATGGGTATCGATTTCGAGCAAAACGAGGGTGTAGGTTACGATAAGGGGAATAAAATTGCAAAATAAACAGTCTACACAACCGACGCGAGCTGCTTGCAGCTCGCGCACGCCTAAAAAACTAGTCTATAATATAAAAATGAATCGCAAAATGTGTTGGTAAGCGCATAACTCAACAACGCCTGGACCAATTTGGCCAAATCTTTTTTTAAAATGTTCGTTGAAGTTCAAGGATGGTTTTTACGGCGAGAAAAAATAGAATTATTGCTGGAAAAACCCTAAAAATAGCCCTTTTCTTTTTCCCATACAAATGATTTGTAACTAAAACGTAGTCAATTAAAGCTTTATTGCTATGGTATAAAGTTCATATTCGCGGGCGAAGCCGCGGGGCGCATCTAGTGTGTAATAAAACCGTGCCAAGCTGGGGCGCTAGTATATTTTATAGTATAGAAAATCATCAAT